>JAQGAP010001355.1:0-20706 GCA_034697805.1 Orchesella bifasciata
CGAAAATTTTTGATTTTCGTAAAAAGTAGTGGAAACGATAGACAATGTTCTGAAACGTCCAGAAATGCAATAAAAAATTTTTGGTCCATTGACGAAAAAACTTAGAAATTTTCAGCGCCCCCCTTTGGTGAACACCAACCGAACCTTTAAATCAAAAATAAGATAATGATTATGCAACCTGTCCCCTGTAAAATAAATATCTTAAACTGTATCATTTGAAAAAAAGGACAAACCACGGTATTTTTCAACGGATGCAGTTCAACAGCTTCATCTCCTCCTTGAGGTGGTGGTGGGACAACATCTTCCATTTCCAGTCCTGCACAGATGACAGAGAACAACTCTATTTAGATTGAAATTTAAGCACTAAAAGCCAAATACTCAACAACTGAGAGACACTGTTCACAACAATCAACAATTAATTAATTAAAAGAGTTTCACAAATGCCCCAAAACTAGAAAATTGTAAACAAAAATCTGACTACGTCTCTCTCTCTCTCTCTTTCGCTGCTGACGAAAGAAAATAACATTGAGTGTGTGTGTTCTGTAAAAATATTTGGATCTTGCTCACAGAGTCTTCCTCTTCCTCGTGTAAAGCACGTCTTTTTATCCACCTAAATCAGCTGACAAAAATACCGCGTATCTCAAAACGCCGAGCTGTGCTTTCACTGTTTTTTCTCTGCAGGCTGTGTTCTATTGTGTTTGGTGTGTTTTCATTCGGAAGTCGGAATGTAAACGAGTGTCAGCTCGTTCGATATTATTAGTCAAGTTTTATCAAAATAATAACTGTTAATATTCTCCCTACGTTATTTCCATCATTTGGAGAGGTGCAAGTCCCCAGTTTTGTTCAAGATGAAGCGGACCGGGAGTGCAAAACCCGAAATCCATCCAGAATCTCACAGTTCCAAATCCAAACATCCACCACCAGATTCCACAACGGGGTGTGGAGTGGAGGATGACAGCAAGAATCCTATGCTCAACCCAGTGGTAAATAATTGGATTATCTATAAAATTCAGTTATATCGAGTTAGATTGAAATACGAGTAGTTTAATGGATACTGGTCTTGTATTTCAGATACTCCGCCACCTGTTTGAATTAATCCCATTTAACTGTCGAGAATTCAAGAATTTTAGACAAGTCTCGAAGTTGTGGTTCGAGACGTCTCTTCGCCGTTGGCGTCAAGAGGCTTGGCTTCATGTGAGGGATGGAAATCGTAGGGATGACAATCCTACTCTGTTCTATAAACCCTTTTTGGAAATGTTGAGGTTGCCCGGTGACCCTTACCAGCTGCTTGGGAACTATGCGTTTCAAAAATACAAACTGAGCAGTACTTACAATGCTTGCGTACCAAGCAAGTTTTTCAGGGAGGATGCTCTCCTCCCATTTTGGAGCAAGGTTGGCCCTTTACTCACCCACTTGAAGGTGGTTGAAACAAATCTAGGGTCTGGTGAGCTGGTCATGAGAATTCTCCTTGAGATGAGCCCAAAGATGCAATTTTTGTCGTTGGAAGGAAGCGATGTCTCAATTCCCTTGGGGGCTCCACTTTATCCCTTAACCGCTGATGAACTTAGGAGAGCCAACGTTCCTGTGTGGATCAAGAGACTTCAACCAGAAGCTTCGGAAGTTCAGAGAAATCTAACCCATTTTGAGAGCACTTTCCGAGGTCGTCGCAGCTTTGGACTTTACTGGATGTACTTTTTACTACGGTTCCCAAATATTCAGGTAACAACTTACGACCTTAGTCGGTAGTTATACTGACCTTGTCAACTCAAATGTAATGATACAGGTAACGGAATTATTATGAGAAGTATTAACGATTAATTACCCTTCTAAAACCAGACATTCGAGCTTCAAGAAATTCCACGCCGTCACACTAATTTTTGGGGTCACCATTTAAACGACGAACTGCTCAGAAGTTTTGAAACACTGAAAATCGTTCGGGACAACGGACAACGAGACATCTTAGCTCGGTTGGAGCATCTTGATCTTCTCAACGTGCAACAATGGTCTGTGAATCTATTCCGACCTAAAATTTTAACCCTTGTTAGTCAACTCGCTTTTTTATTGGCTTCCCTCTCATTGGATATTGGATTTGAACAAGATCTAGCTGGATTCCGGAGGATTTTGAGGCTGTACTCTTCCACTCTTAAGAAACTGGTGGTTTATTGTGGGTCTTACACAAAGCCTCTCACACAAAACTTTCCGTATGGCGTTGCTCTTACTAATCTTGAGGAGCTCAAGCTAATTGGTCCCATTTGTGGGAATCTCCACTTTCTGGAGAAGACTCCATCCCTCAACACGCTGGTGCTTTTGGATGGTCAAACTCCAATGGAACCAGAGGTGCTCCATTCGTACGTGGACTTTTCACTGCATCATCAAGTCACTTTAAAGGAGCTCAGCAGCAAATTGAATATAGTTTCAAGCTCAAATTTTTCAAGTGGATCTCTCAAGAACCTGACATCTTCCAAGATGGAAGAGTTTATTATTGGACACGAGCTCTGCAATGGAGCTCAAGTTGAAGCGTTGGGAAAACTCATGCCGGGATTAAAAAAGCGAATTGGACTGGGAAATGAGGGGTTCAAAGCAGTCTGCAAAAATTTGACTCAGCTTCGGTATCTGGACATTGAACCCTTTGACGTGGAGGAAGAAGGAATTCTGGGGATGAACGATGGCCAGAAATACTCTCAGCCTAATATTATGGATTTAAAGTGCAGGTGTGCACAAGTTTATGAAACATAATCATTGTATTTGGTGTTATTTATGTACTTTCTTTGAATTTGACACAGATTTGAATTCACTTCGAATGGGTGCACATTCTAACGACTCAAAGAAGGGGCGGTTGATAAACGCCTCTATTGTTGATGGCCTCCTCGTTGCGGAAAGCTTGCGGAGTGTGTCGTTTCAACGAGCACCCAAGGTACTTTGTTTTGTTGTTTAAAACTCTTTTCTGATTTATTTGTAGGTTTGCGGAGCAGACAATAATATGGTAATAATATGGATTTTGTTTATTCTTGTAGGCAAGTGCAAAGGTGCGTCAGTTGCTTGTTTCAAGATTCCCACAATGACAGGTTCCATCACCAGCCGTTTGATAAATATTAAAATGGAAGTACAATTTTGGGATTTAAATGTAATTTGTTGACAATACAAATTGTATTATTCTTAATCAATCCACAATATATTCGGGAACTAAGGATATTCCGGTTTATAGTTATAACACATATGAATATATATATACACTTTTTGATCCGAAATAAAGGCAAACGTTGCGTCTGCATAAATTAGCAATGTTTATCGATTATGAGTCACGTGTTGCAAACGTTGCCTATTCAATTTCACACGACGCTTCTTCACGGCTGGAAATGGTTTTAACATGGCTTGAAGCAATGTATTATAGTTTTCTGGTTAGGCATCCAATAAAATAAGTGGAACAGTTCGAAACTTGGACAACGGTAGCCAACATTTTCAGGCGTGTGAGTGTCAGCTTCCTAATAACGAGGACTTCCCTCCGAATTACTCAGTTTGCTCTTGCAAGTTGCAACCCATCTTTGACTGAGGGGTAAAGCCGAGGTGGAGTGTAATTCTCCAGACGCCTATTGATTTTATATAAATATGAGCAACTGATCCCCGTAAGGAGCAGCCGTGGAACATTCAAATAATTCTTTCATGTTTCAGCTAAAAATAACACATTTACCATCTAAGTCAGTTAATTTATTTGATTAGTTAGTTTTTATATATAAGAATTGACAATCGATAAGGTCAGAGCGTGTAAATGATAATGATGAAGGAGTGAAATTGCTTATCATACAAACCTCAACTCTCAGAATAATAATGTAAAATATAAAAAGTAAGTCAAAATGTATACGGGAAAGGTAGAATCATTCGTCATCCTCCTCCTCCTCATCAGAGATGTTGTTGGCCACGTGATACTTTACTCTTTGGACTTTTCCCATATCTCTGCTTATCACAACTTTTTCTGGCATTTTGACAAGTTGATGAAATCCGCAAAACAAAACGATTTTCTTAAGGTTGGTTACCAGCTCAAATCCCCTCCTCAACTGCTCAATGCTAATCTCTTGCTCGTTCCATTTCTCCACGTGCAACCGCAGTTCCTCCAGATTCTGACATTTGGTGCAGACAAGGGGCCAGAACCAATTTTGACTCACATTGGGGAGCCAAGTGCTCAGTTTTCTCAGGTTTTCGAACGTTGCGCAGAAGACCTGCTGGATTAGACTCGCCCAGGCGAATGTTTTGATTCCATTTGCCAACCCGGATGAACAACTGGAGATGAGTCAAAGTATTGTGGAACATGTTGACTCCCAATAAACTTCGTACGGCACAAAACTCACGACCATAATTTTCGAGTGGAGAGAGTGGATGACAAAAGAGCTGTAGTTGCTCCAATCGGATGGTCCGCAGTTGTCGAAAAATATCCCAATCATTCCCAGTTAGCGCTGCAACTGCAACACGAAGACAAGTCAAGTTCGGAAAGCTGCCAGAAGTCAGAAGTCTCACGTTGTGATTCTGTTCTCCTCCCCTCAGAAATTCAATATAACAAATCAATCGCTCCAACTTGGGACCACAAATCCGCAAAATTGAAGGAACCGGTCCCAACGGTACAATTAATCTTAAATTTTGAATTTCCAACAGCGTCAGGTGGTTCAACTGCTGAACGACTGGCATGTTGTGGTTATCGGAGGACATCATCGAACGACCACGTAGTTTCAGCGCCTTCAAATTGGGAGTGTGAGAAACGAGCACAAAAAGGAACTCTAGACGGAATCCAGGAAGTTCCAAAGTTAGATCTGTGAGGTGATGACCATGTTGGCTCAGGAGCTGCAAAGGAATCTCAGTGTTCAAAAAGTCGACCGTAAGATCCAGAATTTGAAGAAAAGAACAAGAAGACGCGGAACCAGCGACGAATTCCTCTTGACGATGTCGATTAGAAGCCATGTGGCGAAACCGAATTTCGTCAACAATGCTGCGCATCGCATAGCCAGCATCCATCACGTTTGGAGACCACTCATAAAGTTGGGTGGCTACATCTTCATAGTAATTCTGGGCGGACAGCCCTTCCTCCAAGAGCTGATTGATGAGCATCTTTGACTGACGGTTGACTCCACGCCAGCGGAGCAGAGAGGCTACAGCCGCCGCTGGAGTGGCACCGTAGCCCAAATAATTTATGAGAATAGGAAGCACCTGCAATTTAAATTATCAAGTCAATCGTCATAAATACAGTTGTCTGCGAAAATGCTGAAAATGCGTACTGAATACTTACCAACGGGAGCAGTTCACCAGCAATTTTAGACTTGAACATATCCCGCCAATGGAAACTAGAATTGACAAGGGCAAGAAAATCCGTTGCGCTCAAGTATGGAAGAATCCCATCCCAGTTCTGCAGTTGAACGATTTTTTTTAGTTTAACCCTTATGGTTTTTGAGTAACATGCGCAAAAGCAGTGTGAGTCATTTACGTACCTCAGGAAGTAAATTGAAAACAGAAGCGGGTTGTGGTTGCACTACTCCATCACCAACTCCATCAAGGTGATTGCCGTCTGTGTCATCATGGCGTTCCGGCTCTTGTTCACCTTTTCCATTCTCATTTACGCTCTTCGTTGTGTCGTCAGTCTCGGAAGTCAAGGTTAGAGACTCCAGAGAGACTCCAGCTTCAGAAGTCTGCGATACACAAACACATTCATGATCATTTATATTGAGTTGGTTTGCATGAGCAGTTGAAAAGGTGACAACGTCAAACCCACCTCTGAATCCTGTTTCCGGGAAGCGTAAACGGCCTGATTGCTTTCGGAAGTTGGACCCTCCATCTCAACCTCTGCTGTCGCCAGTTCTAATTGATGAGCAATAGTGATGATTTATTATTGATGTTTGTCACAATTCACCAAAACTGACAATTCAACCTTTTAATAAAGGAACAACTAATGTATTCAGGTTAATGTTTAGTGTCCAACTCGAAGATGCAATGTCAAAGTTGAAAGGTCGACTATTGAGAATCAAAAAAATGCAATGTTCTTCTCTCGTAAATACACTCTGTGATCTGATATCACCAGCAACTGCGTTTGGTACGACTTCTTTGCAGAGAAAACCGTGGGAGTAAAATTAAGATGGGCAAGAGAATCAAAGTTGCGAGCCAACTCTGCATGACGGCTTTGGGGCAACATGAAACAAATGTTGCAATGCTAATTGTATGAGACAAGTTGTGTCCTGTTTTTCTTTGTTTCCAAATCAAGTAAAGTACGTTACGTTGATGTGCATTTTCCGTCTTCCTCAATAACGCAAATCTCGAGTCAACTTACATCAAATTGACCAGAGACACTTAAATAAGTTTGTCGGTTGCAGACGAGTTGGAGTTCGTTGTAAAAGTTGTTTCCTACTTGATTGCTACTGGATTAATCCAGTATTAATTAGACTAATTAGTTTTCGAATCTACGTTTTTTTGTTAGTAATTTGGGAAGTGAATAGTGGGAATTCCTCATGGAAGAATCTAACTGTGAGTTAACTTCCGTCAAGAAAATGAAGTTGGATGTGAACACCTTTTCCAAAGAAAAGGAGGAACCCACTCAGGACACCACCTTTAAATCACCAATAACTGAGCCGATGCTGACTCCAGAGGTGTGTTTACGACCCTTATAATTTACTGTTGTGATCACCCAATTAAATCAATAGTAAAGATGAATCGTATTATTTTTGCGGTTCTGGGATCAAATTTTTCGAGGCTTGTCTGCTAACGACTTCCTGTCTGTTATCAATGCTGCTCCGGAGTGGAATCATATTTTGGGCTCGAGGATGACCACTGAACTTTTCCCAATGGTAATTATTCAACCACGGCATTAGTCAGTAGTTGAGTTGTAAGTGGAACAATTAAAAGGAAGGAAATCATATTACTTTTTTAATTTTTGCAGCTGCTTCGCCATGTATTTCCATATCTGGAACTAAACGAGATGCTGGCCTGTCGCGGAGTCCAACGGGGTTCCAAAGAAACTGTGGACAAGTTTCTGGAAACCCACGGGATATCGGACGAAGTCTTGAGTTCCCGCTTCGAAAAATCCTCCGTTGTCGCAAAAATTGACAAGATTAACTGGAAGTACGGGTTAGAAATTGATGAGCTTTCCAACGCCCTCTCTCTCCAAACGAAGGCTTCCTCTTACAATCCATTTCTGACTCGGACCCTTTCCGTCGCTATCAACTTTTTCGAGGAGGAGGCAGAAAATCTAAGGCATATTGCAATGACCGAGTTTTTAACCCGCTATGGAACTCACCTTTGGCTTCTCAACTTCACCTTTTACCGGAGAATGGACAGGATTGGCGTAGCCAAGTTAAGCAGCTACTTGAGTCGCCTTCCCAATCTGAAGGTTCTCAGGCTCTACGAGGAGACAACTGGAGATCGAAAGTTCCGAATCAATGAGCTTCCTCCTTTAGAGCACTTCAGCACTTTGGACTTCTTGGGGTTCAGGGCTCACTCCGTCACCACCAAGTTTATTCAAAGGTATGGAGCTCAACTTACCACGCTCCTGGTTTCTGGCAACTGGATCAAGTTCTCGAAGATCGAAGCAAGCGCTTTCAAAGGCTTACTTCCAAACCTGAAGCGACTTCGTGTTAAGCATGTGGGAGCAAAAGTTTTGGAGAAATTGTCATTTGTGGACTGGCCACTGGAAGCTCTCCACCTAGAGCTAAAATCTGGCATGTGGGATAAGCGGGAACTGCTTCTGACAACCATCTCTAACTTCAAGCAATCACTCAGCCAGCTGGAGTTGAATCTTATGACATATTTTGATCGTGGTGAGAATTGTGACTATGACACGGACTCCCTCACTGTTCAAGAGAAAGAGGATGAAGAGGCTATGGTTATCACTGAATCAGCCTTCAAACAGTCAACCAAGATGGAGAAGCTAGTAGCCTACTGGGAGACACTCGCTAATAACATTCACAGAGTCGAAATTACCAAAACTCAGTCAGATAATTCAGTTGAGGGAACTCAATACAAGGTGAAGATTCTCCGTACTCCATACACTGCTTCGTTTTTAATGTAGAGTGTTTGTAATTTATTTAGAATAACATCTCTCTTGTTTTTGTTGTCAAATAAAGTAATAATGGATAAATATGTGATTCTAACATTTATGATTTACAATAAAACCCTTCATTAAATGCAACCCATTAAAATTTTAATTTAAGTCGAGATTTATATGCTCCATTTTCAAAGTAATTTACTAAAGCTAGGATTACATAACTACATATTAGTTCACTTCAAATTGTTACGTGTCATGACAGATTTGGAGAAGTCTAAGTCGTTCTTCTTGGTCCAAAATACGACCTTTTCCAGCTTGGGTAACTTTGCAAAAGCTACCGCCGCCACATCTTCTTCAAAGCAGGTGTCAGGTAGCACAGAACCTCCTCTTTCAACATGAAGCTCGAACGTGATCAGGGAGTCTTTGAATTTGGATATGGTCTCCACAATAAGTTGAACTTTCTCAGCTCTTAGCTGGCTTCCGAAGAAGGGACGCAACTGGAGTTGAAGCTTTTCCAGGGGCCTCTCCATTTGAGACAAGGTTAACAACGTGGAAGGAACAGCGTCAATTATCCGGAGTTTTTTCAGGTTCGGAAGTAAGAAGCTCAGAGCTCCATTCTGAAGCTGAGTAGCGCCAAACCAGGAGTCATGAACGGCGAGGGAGCTCAGCTGATGTCCATACCATTCCACAAAAACCGTGGTAATTGAATGCTGTTTCAATCCAGTCGCATCCAAATGCTCCAAATTCCACAAATTCGGGAGACGCTGAGAGAGATCACCTCTGAAATTAGGATGTGTCAAACAATCTTCAACTGAAAGCTCAAGGATTTTGAGCCGTGGAAGATAACTAAGATATACAGAGAGCATCTCCACATTGAATAGCTCATCGAGTTTGTAATTCAAATGCCAGAGATGATTCCCATAGCGGAGCAAAAGGTTTTTAAGTCGATGCCTAAAACAGGTTGACGTCTTCCTCTTCCAGCAGGCAAGTCTATCTCCAGGCTCCTTGTAAGAAATGGGTTACGGGGTTGCGGAGTCCGTCCCTCCAGATTGAGAGCTTGCATGAAATGAACCAGTTGGGGTTCCAAAAGTGGCCCAAAGACGTAGTTTTTGCTGAGTCCTTCCACAGTCGAGTAGAGATGGGTTGTACGGCCACGGGGAAAGTTGGGGGCAGAGTCTGAGCTTGCCCAGATTGTCTGGAGGGCGAGATCAACCCCTGTTTGCCAGCTTTTGATGACCCGACGGCAACCAAGAATCTCGTTGGCACTCAGATAAGGGAGAAGATGAGGAAACACCTGTAATTTAATACATAACATATTTATAGACTTAAAAGGTGAACTAATTTGCCGTGCATTTAGCTGAACAAATAGAAAGTGCTTACCAATACAGACAACTCGCTTATCTTCCTGGAATCTAGCAACTCTCTCCATTCCACGCATGAATTGATAACAGAGAGAAAGTCGGTTGAAGAAAAGCTGCTGAAGATCTGATTCCATGTCTGCAAATTAAAAAATAAACAATGAAAACAATGACAAATTAATTAATGTCTACTGAACAGCTTTATTTAAATACGAAAATTGTTGAAGCGAACCTTTGGAGGAAGCATTGGATCTGTTAGTGGAGATTTGAAAGCGACGTGGTTCTTCTTGGTGATTTCTTTCCTATCGCAAGTTTCCTTCTGGCAACTTTCGTCTTTATCAACCAACATGATTTTCTTGTGGGCGGATGCACCGGAGTCCGACATGACTGTCAACTGTCCTGGGATGACTCAACGAAACTGACAATTTTGAACAATTTCAATGAAAACAATTAACTTCACCATCAACTGTTCAGATCTCAAATTTGTTCAAGTGACTGTTATGATCGGTCGAAGACTGAAATTATACTGAACTGATCTGTTGATGAATTGATGAGAGAACTTGAACCATATAAGCTAACAATTGGTTCAATTTCGCAATGTAACCCAAAAGTTCGTCTCCACTTTACCCGCGAATTACAAATCGGAGAGGGCTTGTCAATAAACTATGTTTTGATGAAATGAAATAGAGAAAGGAGAAATTGGCTTCCCTTCAAGTCAATTCTCTTATTGCCCCTACTGCCCCAATAAAACAGCCCAGCTATCATGCATAACTCATTCCAGTCAATAACACTAGCGTGAATTTGGGCTGGCAGAAAAGTTGAAAGGCAATTGACTTTCATATACCGGCTGGAATCTCTCATAGCATTCGTAATATTTTGGTGACCAGAGTAGCAAAACATATCATTCCAAATAAAACGTAACTTTAATGCTTCAGTTTTAGTAAAAATTTGTGTGTTTTTAATTACTGCATTTCATTTACTGTAAGTTATTGTACAAGTTCAGTTAGTTAATAATTAAGCAAGTGTTGTTTCTAAGAAAGTATTCATTTTTGAATTGGATTGAATCTTTATTCATGTGTCATTTCGACGGGTTCACCATCTTCTGTATCAATACAATAGTACTGTTTTCCATATAGGGACACAAAATGTATGTCAAGCGAATGGCTTTAAATTTATTAGATAACGTATAGAATTAGCATCCTAAAATTACGAAAACTTGAGTATAAATAGCTATTCATGTGGTTGCTGTACATGTACTTGAAGTAGCTCTAATACATGCTTTTTCACGAGTCCTTGTCTAAGACGTTTATTCGCCAAATCAATTGGTAAGTTCCCTTCATTATCTTTTACATTGACATCAGCACCATTCTTCAAAAGTTCTGCCACAATCTCATATTTAGTCCTGCTCTCTTGATTATATTTTCTACCGTACAATGCATTATGTAATGGTGAAAGTCCATTAATGCTTTTTGAATTGACATCACATCTTAACGAGATGAACAGTTTGAGGGCGGACAGGTTTCCATAGAACGCTGCAAAATGGAGTGCATTCACTTGTTCTTTGTTTGTAATAGCCCAATTTGCCCCAAATGTGAAGAGCATCTTAAGAAACTCAGCATTCCTGCCTCCTTCAATCGCACCAAACACGACGGAATCGCCATCATTATCCTGTCCATTGAAATCGATACCGTTTGACTTGAATATCTGAAGTGTTGCCATCAGCGGCTCAAAGTTTTTGACTGCGCAATGCAAATGTGATAAATTATGAGATGTTACTGCTCTTAAAGCATAATTTCTTCCAGTAGAATCAAAGTAGACGACCAAATCATGATACAACTCAGGTGTGAAGGTATAGGCAGCCAAGTGCAGAAACGTGTGTCCACAGTCGTCCACAGAGTTTGGGTCAGTGTCACTCTCAACTAAAAGCTTAATAATGTCTACAACTCGTGGGGGAAGAGGTTTCATCCGCACTGTAAAATGAAGCAGTGTTAATCCTACAGAATCCTTTACATTGACGTCTGCATTGTGGTTAATGAGTAGTCTAACAAAATCCAGTTGATTATCACAATGACTGAGAAGTGCAAAGTGAAGCGGAGTGCAGTCTTCCGTATATTTATTACGTGATTCCTGCTTTTCACCTTGGCTCATCGTTTCTTTGAAATAATGCTTTTCTAACAAATATTCTAACGCAGAGTATTTAGCTCTACGCGCTGTGATGTGGAGAATGGAGATAGTTTTAGAATGGAACAATGTATTATAGTTCTCAAATTCCAATTGGATGTCCGCTACAAGCTTGTTAGTTTGTCTTTCGTAGTGTTGCGCTACCAAATCAATTACAGGAGTTTCAGCATTTGTTACTGCAAGCACTACCAGCTCTTTTGATTGAAATACTTTCCCATGGATGTCTAAATTTAGTCCGATCAAGGTTTCAAGCAAATTGAAGAGGTTGTCGTTGATACAGGCATGAATCCATTTGGAAACTGATTCATGTGTAATGTACTTGGCAAACAGGTTTGGTAGGTGGTTTTTAGTTGATAAAAAGTTTAGAAATTTAAAAACACTGTTGTTGGTGAATTTGAAAGATTGAAAGTAGTTGTAGCAATAAGGTACGTGATAGGTGATTGCCTCGAAGCGACTGAGAAACAATTCGTTTGATAAGTTATCGAATAACACGTGATCTACATTTTCTGGCTCCACGATCAACTTAGCAATGAAATAGGAAGCTAAAGCTTGATGCACAAATACCAACGAGTTGTCCTTCCATTCAAGTAATCCCAGACTAATATAATTTTCGAATCCAAGGATTTCTTCATTTTTCACCAAGTGTGGGAATAAAGTGTTTGCAGCGACTTGTTTCAATTTGGTCATGTGATCTTCCGAATAATCAAGTCGTGCAACCAACTGTTTAATTGTTTTATCGAAAACATTTTCAACACACTTTGATTCGAATTCTATTGGTTTCAGTTGGGTATTCAATTTAGGAGTTTCTGGTTCTTGTTGTGGTAATCGCTGAAGGCATCTCCTTAGCTCATACAAATCAAGTTGGTCCTGTAACCCAAACTCTCTTTTTGCATTCGGGAGAAGCTCACTGATATTAATCTCAAGACGCAACAGTTTTTGATCATCTTCACTCACAACTGAGAATTTGGTTATTATGTCATCATCAGGGTTGCAATCGCAGAATGGAAAGTCATCACAGAGATGTGCACGTTCCCAGTATCTCGCATGTCCCAGTTTAAAGTCACTAATACTAAAACAGAAACGTTGCCTTTTTACGTAACTGTTAAATTCGAAGTCATCTTTCCCAAAGACTTCGATAACGTTCGGAGTACAAAATATCTCAGTCACACTATACGTTTTGTCTTGTACTCTAAACCACAGACGATCGATAAAATAGCTGGATATGTCTTCCCACTTAAACCTATCCGTTATAACTTCACAATTTCCAATATCTGCATCAACACTCTTGCAAACACAAATAAACGTGGTTTTGAACTTCACTAGTTTGCTTATCAGCTCAGCGGTGACAATCTCACATTTCAAAATGGCTAACTCAACTTGCATTGGAATGAATACTATATCGCTTTCATCCAAAACTGCAACTTTTTTAGGAAGCATGTCCTGCAGTCTTCTAACGCTTAATTTGGTGCTGTTTGTTACCAGAGTGACATATTCGCTCAAATATGAGCTCACTCGTCATTGAGTAGCTTGCTTGCTATTCCCAATACATTACGTAATATAACTATAGTAGCGTTAGGCTTATAAGATGTACATACATATAATTTACACGTACAATAACAATGTAATGCAACTCAGAGCTTGGTGCATCATGATCATGATGCTTGGTATGAAATTGTGAATGCAAGGTATGAATTGAATGACAGCTCGTCGGTGACGATCTGATTAATAAACTACACACTTCCCGTTTGGCTTCCAATCAGTAATCATCTCTGTAATTACTCCTGCATCTTATTTAGCATTCCCATTCTCATATTTACGTAATTCCTACTTCATAAACCATCCAACAACGGATGCATGACTCCAGTGCTATCACTTGAGCTTGTGTAGTTTCTGAAAATATGAGGTGCTTTAATCCAGGGTTGGAAGTAATGAAAATGCATGAAAACAATTTAAGACATGCCGGCTCTAAACATTTTTGCAGGTAGTCGAGCGCATCTTTCTGCTGATTTTCAATCAAAATCACAAACACCTGTTCAAAAGATCCTGATTTATCTTGCAAAATCTCATAAAACCGCTTGCTTTTGACACATTCCTCCAATTTTACCAGTCCCATCTACAAATAACGTGATTATAATCAGCAATTGTTTGATTTATTGCGATAATTAATTGAAATTAAATAAATAATAAACTTACGCAGTCTCTTTCGGTCAACAGTCCTCGATTTCTAGCATGCGATAACAGCTCTGTTGTAATGATCGTGTGTTGGCTGATATTTTGCATGAGCTCCTCAACTTTCTCCCATTTCCAAATGTTACTTGTGAATTCAAAGTTTAGTTGGCCACCTTTCTCCATCAAATATTTAAGCGGTTCTGGAAACACCTCCAATTTTTTTACTTCACTTCCAAATCTGAGAAAAACTGCTTTGAGTGCTGTGGAAGCAATTGTTGGAGTGATATTCAGTCCGTGCTCTTCCATCAGCTTAATCAAATTTAAACTTATTCCTTTGCCGTTTTCAAATGCCCACATGAATGGAGTTTTCTTCACTTTATTTTCAGCATTCACGTTCCCACCTGACTCGATCAGCAACTGATGCTCAAATTCACTTGGCTCTGCCCCTCTGATCATTGCAAGGTGAAGTGGGGTGTTCCACATGTTATCTTGAGCATTGACATCCATGTTATGTTTCTCTATAAAATAGTTTATTGCATTTAAATCCCCTTTTTTAGCGCAAATATGGAGCACATTCTCTCCCTTCTTATTACGATGTTTCTTGTCAGCTCCAAGGCGTACCAACTCCCTGATGAGTCCCTCAGATCTTCTGCCACGGATTGCATGGAACAGTACAGAGTCTCCTTCGTGGTCTCCCGCATTCAGATCAATTCCTTTATTAAGGAACAACTTCAGTGTTTCAGGTAGAAGCTCCACTTCTTTAACAGCACAATGCAGCGGGGTTCTACCATAATAATCTGGTTTGGTAAAGTGTTGAAATCCATGTTTGTTGAGAACTTCAACAATTCGGTGGTATGACCCACCTGTCATTTGATTGTTTGGAGGGATTTTGTCGAGCACACTCCGCTCAGCGTGTTTGTCAATCACGTTTACATCAGCCCCTTCTTGGAGAAGACATTCCAACAACTCCAAAGGTACTCCGTCTTGGATAAGGGGGGTGCGTGTGGTGTCTTCAAGCTGCTCATCAATCCACTCCTTGCTTTTCAAGCTGAGCAGCTTCACTATCTGAATTTTTTCCTCTACAATTGCCTTGCCAACTCTTTTACTATTGTGCACGCAAAAGTGAATCAAGTAGCGAAGTTCAGGTAGTCTGCTCTCAAATTTGTTGAGCAAATACTCCACAAGACTGTAGTTTCCCCGTTGAACTGCCACATGCAAAGGTGTCATCGTGAAGTCGTCTGACTTTTCCTTAATATCCAAGAACGCCATGTTTGCAATGTCAAAGTTTGAGCAAAATATGTTCATCAATGTCACCGTGGAATGCTGAGCAGTGATAAGTAAGAGGTCGCTGATGTCTGAACTCTCAGTTTCTTTATTTTTATCGTCAACATTAAAGAGTGCCACCGCAAATGGGATATATTCAAAGCTGTGGTAAGCAGAAGACATGTAAATTGGAAATATTTCCTTATGATATTCCTTGATGACAAAATTGTTTGGAATCGTCTTCTTTGCAAATCCGTTGATGAAATGGCAAATCACTGGAAATGTAAATTCAAAAGATGGGATTTCCCTGTTCGACATTACTACTCCAATTGGATGCGACAACCGCACTAAACCTTTCGTCGCTTTGAAAATTGTTGAGAGTACAAAGTCTCGAAAAGTTGGCGTATTGAGTTTATTTTCGGAAACGAACCAAGCGACTAGAAACTCGGCGAATGTGCGGTGGACAAACCGGACATCGTTGGAATGAGTTGCTTCCAGAATCCCCAGCCCACAAAGCTGATCAAATGGGATGGAATGCTTATTTAAATATTGGAAGTTATGAGCTTGTTCCGGAAAAAGCAACTCCAGTGCGTAGTACATGTGCACTTGCTTGATAGATTTATAACGATTCTTTTTAGTCATTAAAAGAGAAATAAAGCGCTCCTTTATGGATTTGCTTGCAGAAATCTTCTCAAATCGCATGTCCATGTGTGCTTCATACATTCCAAATATGGAATCAATTGGGACAATTGAGTGAGAATCCGAACCCTGACATCCATTTTCCGTCTTAGAACACCTTATAGCGTAATCCCTGTAAGTTTCCCCAAGCATTCTACATTGGAGTGGGATTCCAGCAATATTTCCTTCAGAACCATTCATGTTTGTATAGAGATGGTGAACGCATAATTTAGCAAATTTTGTAAGCGAATCGTTTGGAATTGCTCCCTTCTTCAACCAAAACTGAATTAGAAAATTTATCTGGATCGCCTCATCGAAAGGCTGTAGTGTAAAACCAAGTATATGCAGAGTGTTTTCTAGCTCATCCCGGAAGTGTGGTCTGGCGGCCACAAATATACGGGTTGACGACAATTTGGTGGCAGCTACTTGGAGAATTTTCTTTGCATAGGGAATCTGGTTGGAAAGAACTTCATCAAATCCGTCAAAAAGAAGGACACAAGGTTGAACTTGCAACGCTTTTTCCACTAAGTTTCTTCCGAATTCGTACTGGGAGGACCGTTCTGCAATTGCTTTCACTATGGACTCGATATTTATTTCCTTTTTATTTAGTGCATCTACAAACTCTTTGAGCACGATGAATCTTACAAGAATGACATCCTTCTGATGCATTATGTGGTGGGCGATGTTTGTAAGGAGATTTGTCTTTCCCATTCCAGGTGAGTCAGCAATCACGATTGTTTTTTTACTGCTGAAAGCCAGTTTATCCTCTAAAAAAGATTCCTGCGAATCATCCACGTATCTTTGCAAGTTTATGACGGATCCTGACGATACAAACAGCTCAAATTTCTCATTTTCATACTTGATCCAGTGAACAGGACGTGAGCCTGCCAGTTTGCAAATGATTTGAAAATCTGAGTAATGTTGTAACAGAATGAAACGAATGGTGAGTTTGGTGAGCTGGTTTCCTGAAACGTCTGTGGCTCCTTTGCCGCTAAGAAGTGATGAAAGCTGATGCTTCTCCATTCCTTCGATCACAAATACGTCCATGCTGTCGCCTTTAAGCACATCCAACTTCAATTTGTTTCTGCTTGTGATGGTCCGGTGAACGTAGTACTCAAGCTTTTCTGGAACCTGATTGTTAACGATGCAAGGGATTTTTCCTTTCGCCAGTTCAACCAAGATCTTCCCATCCAAACCATCGAAATTATATTGTTTCTCTAATCGACCGAGTTGAATATGTATTCCTTGGAACTCGACTAGTTTGCTCCGCATCTCTTTCTTTAACTCATCAGTCAATTCCAGCCAGCTCGTTGACTCATTGATGTCCTTCAGCTCAAAAGTCACGGTGATAGCAGCATGAGCTTGTTCAAGTCTACGAACACTTCCTGTTTGAGCTGTTTCCTGCAGCGCTTCAAGTAGCGTATTGTAAGCGCCTGTTCTTGTTACTAGGATTTCATACAACGCTTTAGATTGCCCGAATCGCCCTTCACGATCCTTCATTGCTTCCTGAAACCAATTAAAAGTAATTTTAATTAAAGCTATTGAATTTGTTTTTGTGGGATACGGCACAATAAATAAAAATTGATTTACCAGCTTAGAAACATCGCTGTTGCTCAAAATATTGTATCCTTGCAAAATGGCGAGAAAACGAGGGCCACAAATCGTATTGCTAATCAAAAAATCTAAATTTCTTTGAATGTGAGAGGATTGCCACGATTCCATGATTCTAGACAGGATGGGTTTAAGTTGTATTGGGTACTGCTCGTTTTAAAGAAAAAACTTTTTCCCTACGATTGTATTCGTATTACATCAGATTTATCTTGTCGCTAAATTAATCTTAACGCTTGTTCATATCACAAATGTGACTGCGATTTTTTTGGACTGGGTAAGCAGAACTATAGAAGTCAAGTTACAGTTAAATTTACTTATACGGGATATTGTGGTTAAAGTTTTTATGCTTTTGACACTGAGTAGTTTACTCGGAATATCAGTTGTGGTTTCCTGTGTTCGTCATGCACAAGCCAAGCTCTAGAAAACTTCTGAATAGTTCAAATACGATTTACATGCAAATAAGATGACACCGTAGAAAACTCATTTAATGTTAAGTCAAAGGATGTAGTTGTTAATGTCCTACATTTTGTTGAAGTTACAATATCTGTAATATTGATTTGTGAGTTCGTAAATTTAAAAGCAGCGGCAACCATAAAATACAAATAGTTATCTTTAATCGAGCTAATTTACAATTTGAAGATGTAAATATACTTCAATCCTCATTGCAATGTAATACATGCGCTATAAAGTTGATTTATGTTTGTTTCCGGACCTTAATTCAAGTTCCATTGCAATGATGCAATCAAACGTGTCGGAAGCATTTATTGTAGGATAGGCGGGACTCAGTCCGTTGGCAGCCTTAGGTTCAGTCAATGCCATTCACCAGATTGCTTCTAGCCTGTTGAGGCATTCCCGTCCGTATTACCATTCTGGAATGTACAGAAGCCGCGCTGGACTGAATGAAGCTCTCGTGGAGGTTCCAGCATCAGAGACTCAACCCTGAGCTCACCTCATTATTACTGTTACTCATTCTCATTGCTTTCCTCATATTTCTTGATACACTAAAACTCTGTTAGCCGTTAAGACAAGTTAGAATAAAACTTTGTACTTTGTACTTCAGTAGAAACATCCCAAACCGCCACTTAAAATAATCGCTGCCTCAGAAAAAAATTTGGTGACGGTCATCTGAAAGACAATGTTTGGGTGTGCTAAAATCCAATCTGGCTAGGCGGGGTAAGTTGAGATAATCTAGCTGGGGCTAATTAAGAGCTCGATCACGGAATGCGATTTGCGTCTTCATTTTTCAACGAAATGAGCTGAAATTTTGCACAGCAAAGTTTTGTTGAATTTTCCAGGGGGACTTTTTGCCCGTTTTTTAAATTTCGAATTTGGCGCCAAAATTTACATTTCAACTTTTTTAAACATTGATTTTGAAATTTTGTTTTTATGCGAAAATTAGTCCATAATATCAGTAATACGATTTAAACAAACGTTTTAAAAAATTTTGAATTTCAAATTTTGGCGCCAGGTAGCGCTACCCATTTATGCAAAAATTTTGCTAAAACTAGAAAAAGTCCCTCCGGGGAATATTGTAACAAGGTCAGCAAAAACAATTTTATGAAGATCGGTCAAGTAGTTTAGGAGATATAAGCATTTCAATTTGAAAAATTGGAAAATACTAATGAGATTCCACGTATGACTTTTGAAGTCTTGACCTGGAGCTCCAAAGTTGATAGTTTAGAATGCTAATATCTCCGAAACTACTCGACCGATCTTTATGAAATTTTGTTGGTTGACCTTGTTACAATATTCCCCGGAGGGACTTTTTCTAGTTTTAGCAAAAATTTTTGCATAAATGGCTAGCACTACCTGGCGCCAAAACTTAAAATTCGAAATGTTTAAAAACGTTTGTTTAAATCGTATTACTGATATTATAGACTACTTTTCGCATAAAAACAAAATTTCAAAATCAATGTTTAAAAAAGTTGAAATTTAAATTTTGGCGCCAAATTCGAAATTAAAAAAACGGGCAAAAAGTCCCCCTGGAGAATCCAACAAAACTTTGCTGTGCAAAATTTCAGCTCATTTCGTTGAAAAATGGAGACGTAAATCGCATTCCGTGATCGAGCTCTTAATTAGCCCCATCTGGATTATCTCAACTTACCCCGCCTAGCCAGATTGGATTTTAGCACACCCGAACATTGTGTTTCAGATGACCGTCACCCAATTTTATTCTAAGGCAGCGATTATTTTAAGTGGCGGTTTGGGATGTTTCTATTGACTTTTGGAAAAGAACCTTAATGGATATCGTTTTACCATTTCCGGTTAAACGATATCACCTCAATATGTATACGCATTATACTCCAGTAATTGCACTCAAGGCCTGAAATTAAGGAGACATTCCGTATTTTAATAACATATAATTGTACTTTTACTTAGCTTTGCTCATTTAAAACCAACTTCAGTGAACAATTTATTAACGAGCATAAAAAATATTCAACACCTTTGCAACCATTATCTATTGAATTTCCACTGTTTTATATAAACAGTAATTGTGACAGCTAGTGGACTAAAACAAGCGTAAGGTAACTCTCAGACAATGACATTAAGTAGTTGTTCCGTTTCCCCTAATTACAAACTCAAAAAAATTAATTGTAATCCCATAAAAGAACGCTTAGAAGTAACATATTTGTCACAATTTTGGAAACGTAAAACACTGTCCCTTGTCCGTGTTACGAATAGCTGCTGAAGAGAATCCCTAACAGGAGAAATTGAAATATTACGCCGTTTTCCCATATTTTCTGTAATTTTCGGAGCAAAATAATGCTCAGCAGAAACTCCAAATTACATTAGCGACTATGGAACAATAGTGGGCTCAGAACCCGTATTTTTAAATCCACAACTTACTGACTGTGCAATATTTGTTTGGCAGAAGGTTTTTGAAACTAATATAACATATTTTGTTTCCAACGAATTACTGTCACACTTCGCAAATTTATCCTTTTCAAATCTCCGCATCTTCATTTTACAGTACAGCTACAAAGAATCGACAAACGAAACATACACATTTAACCATTTTGTTTTCAAGTACTCCTATGTCTGCACAATTATAATTCCCACATCAGTTTTTATTTACGGCACAAATGGTTACCATGTTTACCTAAATATCTCGACCACACCGAAGCCGAACTATAAATTTGATATAGTTCGAAGCCTTCAAACAGCGTCATCAGCTACATTTGATATAATACTGGTCCCAAGCTACTTTCATGAACCTGAATCTGTGTTGAATTTAAATTACGAGTTATTTCTATGACTATAAAATGTGTACCTACAGTAGTGGTGGTGATAATTATCTATGCCTCTTCCTGGGATTTGGCACCACCTCCACTTCATCACGACACACATTTTCCTGTAATTTTGCTGCCAGTAATCGGAAGTCCACATTGAGAGGACAATCGAGCCAGTACGGGGTATGGGAGTAGAAACTGG
>JAQGAP010001356.1:0-20695 GCA_034697805.1 Orchesella bifasciata
CTTGTGTTGTTAGATATGAAAGTAAGCTACACGCATTTAAGTGTGTCGACTTATCTCCAATGATGATAGCGATGAACCAAAGATATTAGTTGCAACTTGGGAAAAAGAATTTGAGTATATTATACATGTTGAGTGAACAATGAAACCAGTACTGAGAGGTATTTTGGTAACTTAACCAGAACAGCAAGGAAAAACGTGGATGTCCATTCATTCTCAAATATTTTATTCTGACTCATAAAGATAAGCTTTTTGAATGCATTCAAATTTTTTATACATAATAAATATGATGAAAACTGCGACTGCGTGGGAAAGGCGTTTCAACTCTAGCAGACCCTTTTCTGTGTACATTCCTTGTTACATTTTATGTGGAATGAGAGATAAGTTGACTCATTGAGTTCACTTTGCTTTTCGGGCTGGCTTGACAATAATCCTTCCCTTCACCTCGTTCAGAATGAATTTTCTCTGCATAAAACTCATGTACTCTTTTATGTTAGGTAGCATCATCTACTTCCATTCAATTTATTTATGCTTTTTGTTTGAGCAGGACAAGCTACTCAGAGACAACGATCACTTCCATTTTATGTTGCAAGGAGTTCAGTCGTGTCTCTGTTTTTAACTAAAAATATATTTTAGTATCGTGTGGTTATATATACACATTACACATGATCAGAACGGATCGAGAATTGTCTGCTGAAAAACTACACTTTTGCATGTGAAGTAAAATCAGTTAGTCAACTGTTAATTTATTTAACAGACAGAGAATCAACTTACTAAAAATCAAATAATTTGAAATTGAGAAAACGAAGACGTGGCTTCAACATTATTGGTATGTCAAGTAATAAATATTTCATAAATTTGTTTACTACTATACCTCAAGTCAGTTTTCTTTTCTAGTTTTCACAAAAGCAAGTTTGCGAGCTAAAGACATTAACTTAAATGGTCATGTTTATAATTTCAGACTTAGATGGAAACTTCTGCTTGCATCATTCAATATGATTTTTACCTGCTATCAGAAGGGGCAGCATGAGAAAAAGAAGACAAGTTTTTCATCAGTTTAAGACAATGCCAGGTCAACCAGGGATTTTGAACAAAAGAGTGAGCATAAATTTTTGTCACAGGGATAGGGAGAATAAATAGGGAGAAAAACACTGGGGTCGTACGTTATAATAGTGTAGGAACTACAGCATATGGTTTGTTATGCATGCGCAGTCGTTTTTTGTAAGTTTCCAGCAATTAGTGAAGTGAAGTCTCCAGCAATTAGTGAAGTGAAGTCTCCATCAGCTTAATTATTACATTCAAGAGCAGTCAATATTTGTTGAATGAAATTACCAAGGAGATCATAGTTTCTCTAAAAAGGCCAAGAAGTAGCTAAAATTTTAGGACCTTCTGAACTTTAAAACTAACACTCAGCTCAAGTTTATAAATTAATTAGTGTAATCATAGCTTGATTTTGAAAACCGACAGATAACAATGCATCTTGTTTTAGGTTTGCAGGCTCAAATGGATTTCTTAATTCACAGTTGGTACAGTAGTTAACAGTTAAAATTACATATTATAATGGATTATGCTTGTCTATTTCAGATACAAATGACTAGAATTTGGTTCTTCTGAAGACGACATGAGGCAGCCATATGTAATTTTGTGGCATAATGAAACGACAAACATGCGAGACAAGTTCAGCACTGAAAATTGAGTGAAAGAAGACTCCAGGATGAACTTGGATATTTCTCGAAATGGTGAGTTCGGTTTTAGAACACATATATTTTATATTTCATCATCATCGTGAATCTTTCCAAAGCGTAAATTGTTAAACATAAGGAATGGCTGGGGCCTATATTTTTTTGATCCAAATCGGCTTTTAGTGAACGTTTTCACGCATTTATAGTAAGCAAAATATAGGAAACATAAGTCTTTCATGTTTTGAAATGTTTAGTTGATATGTAGTTTAATTTGGCTGTCAATAATATTGTGTTATCATATTTCCTACAGATTTCCAACTAAAGTGGTTGGCCAAAAAATGACAAACATCTGGATCGTCGGAACCCGCAAATCTGGAAGCCGCTGGGAAGCATATAGGATATGCCTCAAACTTAAAACGTCAATTGATGTCAGCAAATTCCAAGAAGTGTATTACATAGTTGCATGGAGAGTTGGAACATTTAAAAAATGCGAATCATTTCAATCCCCTTTGCACTCAACGATACACTTTCTGTCGCACTGATTTTCGCAAAAGACATAGTTTAAAATCTAAATAGTACATGATGTAGTTGTATTATTTAAGGAATTGTCTTTCATTTGGAACAAACTACTTCTGAAGATTGATTTTGAAGATGCCAGTTACACGTTTTCTGGTAAAGCACGATTCGGTTATACTTGGATTTAAGGTTCTTTGGCGCATTAGCAAAAAGAACTTAATCGGAAATAAATATGGAAACCTTAACAAAAATTTCAGAAAAAAGTTCCCTATCCCATTGTAACAATGTAGTTCAATGAGTAATGTTTTTACTTATTCAATCGTGATTTAAAGAATGCACATGTCTAAAGCAGAAAATTGGTGGTTTTGGAATCATAAAGTAGATGGTTTTTAGGTTTGTTTATAAGATTGATTCAACTCTGAGGGAGTGTTATATGCTTTTGCCAGTGCTAATAATTTTACTAAGAAAGCGTCTCCGTCAATTAACGGCAGAAACTTGATTTTACTAATTTGAAACTGAAATTGTTGGTGGTGGTGGGTTCAATTTGCTCTAAACCGTTAATGAAAATATGTAATTCTGTCTATATTAGGATATATGTATACTGCATTTACTCTATCCCACCATCATTATCGTTCTAAACGTACGATATAGGCGTCGTCCATATAGTACGTCACGCTCGAGGGTGGGTGGGTCTGTTTGGTGTCAGCGTGACAGAGCGTGACGGGGGTGGGTGGGTCGGTTGAAGGCAGCGTGACGTTTTTTCAAACGTTATTCACGTATTCAGGAACACCAGTAGTTTTCAGTGTAAATTATTAGCAAAAGAAGTACTAACTGGTCTTTTTAAATTTACTGTTGTATTCAAACAAGATACATCACCTATATAACTGTTAGCAATCAGCGTGACGTGACATACAGGGGGGGGGGGTCAGTTTGTCGGAGCGTGACACAAACGTGACAGAGGGGGTTGGTAATCTAAAAAATCCAGAATTTAGCGTGACGTACTATATGGACGACGCCATACGGCCACTTTAAAACCAGAATGGTCCAATGGAATGTTTGTATTAAAAATAGCTTCACGTGTAAGGTATTCACGTAAAAGTGTGGATATTTTTTCCCAAAGAATTTAGTGTTTATAACGATCACTCTAGTAAACGATGTAATCAAAACTGAGTGCGGTTTATGATCTGCTAACCCCAATTAATTACTCCCCACTCGCATTGTAAAATATTGAAAATCCATCTGTCCGATACTCAGTGGGTGTATTAGCTTAGTAATGGCCTTTGAATTTAAACATTATTGTATACCACGTGGATACTTTACAATCAAAAGCAACAATATACTAATGCGTTGCAAATGACAAAGTTATGACATGCTACCACATATGACACATTAAGTGTTATACCTTGGTAATGCTCAGTTGAGATGTATCGCATTCAGCGCAATCTTTATGTTCTTCTACAAAAATCTAGTTTTAAACTTTTAAGCCAATTCCCAAAAATCCGTGACAATGTATGTTCAACTGATACGCAGATATTGTGGTTTAGTGTTATAACTTTTACTTGAGTGGCATTAGCAAATCAACTTATAATTGAAACATAATATGGCAGATCCTGATTCTCGGTTCGTGAATCGTGAGTTTTCTCTTCATTTAGGTACATTCAGTGTTACATACATATAAATGATTTATATTAGAAATAGGGATACATTATTATGCAAATGGTATTATGTGTGTTCAAACCTGCATGAATTAATTTTTGTTGAAACGATTTTATGACCTTGGAATAATAAATTTTTTTTAAATGTTTTTTATTTCTTAAGATCATTTGAAACTGCGTTCAAGATAATTTGTGCTTTCAACTGTACAACAAAAACCTTCGGAGTTATGAGAATGAGTTCCATTCGGAATGTTGTCTGTCCACAGTAGAAATTGCATAATATCATAAACACAAAATGTGGCACAAAAAATTACGTGACAATCATTAAGAAATTAAGAACTACATATATCACTTACAGAAAACGGTGTGTTAAGAACAAGCAAAACTGCTGTTTTAAAAGTTTACTGTCCGAACAAACAACTTTACGTATTACAAAAAATCAATTTTCATTTGTACATTGTAAGAACAATGCAAAGGAATGCAAATGTAATCTATTCATACTGAAAAATAAATCGGGAGGGAAACGGATAGCCGAATCCCCCTTTGTCAGTTTTATCGCAATGTCCATTACAGATGAATGCGTACCTTGCAGCAATGCATAATGTTGGTTTTATTTTCATATTATTATCTTTTAATGTCAAGAACACTTATTTTAAATCAATGAAATATTGAAGAAAGATTGCAAACTTTACATTGACTGACCACTGCAATGGTGAATGAATCTGGTAGAAAGTGTATGCTAGACGATAAGGCTATTGGAAATTCATTAAAAAGTCAATAAAAATCTAATAAGTTTCTTTCAGTTTTGTTTTGTGTACAAAACTCGGATAATTCTATGAAGTGAAATTACGCTTACATATCGCTCCCAATCGGTTTTGAGGAGGAGAGTTCTCTTCCTTGGGAATGTGATAACGTTTATGGATTCAAACCATTTTATTGAACGGGAGACACCCATCCTAGTTAGGAGAACGCCTGGGGTAATCTAAAACCCCCGGAAAGTTAGCAAATAACACATTGATTCTTCATTTAAACTATTTTTTACTGAAAAAAAAGTGCTCGAGAGTTTCCTGTGGTGACAGGAGCAACCGGCTCAAAGCTGCTCACAAATGCCGAGTGATGTGGAGGAACTCTACTATCGAAGCAGGAGAAGGATTCCAATTGATCTGGGATTGAGTTAAACGAGGAGATTGATTATTTGTTAGAGGGGCTCGAAAGTGGGGCTCCACCTCATGGAGGGTTTGCGCTGCGGGTGGACAGGTTTCTGGCAAAGGTGATTGGGACAAGGAGCAACAGGGATGTGATCGCTATTCCGAAAACGAGTCAAGGAAAGTTGTAATAAAGTTGTTGAGTAACGAAACTATCATGTTCATCGTAATTTGCATTGGCATGCATTTAACACAGTGTTATATTTTGTAAATATGCATCACATAAAAATAATAAATGTGCCTCATGATACTTTTGTTCCTTTTGTAGGATTGATAGCCTCATATTTAAATGAATCTGTAACATTTTATTAGAATGTTGTACACCTTATCTAAAAGCATTATAAACAATCAATAGAAATCAATTGCACCGTGATCCATTTGAGTATGCTTGCAGAAATACAATACGTTTTCATTAAATACCTTGAGCACCAACATGGAGTACGGGTTGAGTAAGTGAATTAAAGTTTCATAGTCAACGTCGTTCAATGCGGGACACCCAATTAGCTTGTAAAGAATGCGACGCGTATAATGTTAGAAAAACTATATCTTGATAAGCTAGAATAGGCTGTTGTTTTTACGATTTAAAAAATATCAATTATCTTATCAGTATCAATATTTTTATAACAACTAAGTCAACTGCCAACTACCTATACAAAACTTCACTTTAAAATTAGAATTTGATTCTGCTCTCGTCTTACGTATAAATATTCAATTGTTACCTATATTTGGTCAATTTTACTGTTTCATGATATTTAGAGAGTGAAAATGGGAAAAAGACGGTCAATAATCATATATAGATGACAAAATACACCTCCATCAGGAAGGAAAAAATAGTTCTTCGTTAAAATTTTCACGTTAAATACACTGATAAAGTTACATTCTGTCACTAGTTTGTATGGATCAAGGTTTAAAAGTGTCCGAGATATTACCAATTTTGTCCACAAACTACATATTTAATTCATATCACTTTTGTGAGGAGATGGTAATAGATAATTGCTTGATTTATTTTGCAAACACTAGTTAATAATGTTTTCCAGCAGGCACTTTTTTGTCGAAAAACTAACCCACTAACTAACACTACCCAGTTTCAAACTTACTACTGTGCTTAAAATCAGTTGAAGTAACTGCAATACTCAACCTTAACTGCCACGAACGAGCCTTACAACGTTCTTATACTTTAAAAAGCTCAAGTGACACTGTTCTATAAACGGTTACAAAATTCTATTAAAAGGAACAATATTTCCTATAAAAGGTACATAAGTATCATGAGACTCATTTTTAATTTAGGCATGAGGTAGATTTCTATTTTTCCGTGGATGGTTTATATTTGTCCCTTTTCATAATATGAAACCCCAAATAAAATTCAAATGCAATACAACGGAGGAAAATTTGTAGAATTGTTGAAACAAATTTACTACAGGCTACCAATTGGTTTGCAACATAGTACATAATGGCTTGTAGTACTTCAGCTTACACAGAAATAGAAATTTTGCTGAAATATTGGAATATGGTGCCTGAAACGTGTTTCAATGTGTTTCGTTTCGTTTCACGTCTCTGAAACGGGACGTTTCAGAAAAAATTGAAACGTTTCACCTTTGGAACGAAACAAATTTCCGTTTCTGAAACTTTCCCGAAACGTTACCAGCACTGTCGGATCGCTGCCGTCGTATTCTATTTGTGTGCACTAATTAATTTTTGGGGTTTTATAGAATTCAAGTTCTTACTTAAATACTGTAGGACACGGTAGTTTGGAAACCAATAGTTTTATTTTGCCATTTGGTACACGTTCTACGTTCTACACAAAATACTTGTATGATGTGAGAGTTTAGTTGTGCTTATTGTGACAACTACATAAACGTTATCAAAAACTCAATTAGTTGACCCAAAGGTTTCGTTTGAGTTTTACGTTAAAACGTATATTAGAATAGAATCAGATTTAATACCCGGTTTTGATTTGAGAAATTGACAATGTCAAAAGGAAACTTTGCTCTGCATCATCGTCACACAATTTAATTTATAAATTAACCATGCGAATTAAAGGAGTACAAACCAATGTAAAATTTTGCTCTTAGTTTATCCTTAAAAGCAACTTTACGGTTATAGTTTTATGTATCGTATTTTCCTAAATTGCTAGAATGATCTCATAATTTTAGGGTTTCTAGATGCGAAACAGAGCCTTGGTGTCAATTTACGCTAGTTAGAAAGGAATAAATGCTTAAAAGCCATATTGGTGTTAAAAAATGAAGTAATAAGCGAATATGGGTTAACGAGTGAAGATTTTTTTAAAACCCATTATTATTTTCGTAATAAATATTGAATAGTGCAGGATTTAAACCATTAAAAATCAAGGTTTGAAGAAGGTTTATGTAATCCATAATTTGCTTTTTTAGTACGGCTTTATATGTAAGGTAAATAAGAGAAAGTTACTATTCTTCCAAATAACTTAGGTAATCCCTCAGTAGTAACAGCGGTTAGTTTTAGAGTAGAACATGTTTACTGTATTCCACATAAAAGGCTAATACAACAAACGCAATGCTTATCATAAATCAAAATCACATTAAACTGGTTTATTATGCTGTCATGTATAAGAGATGTTTCAACGTGATAATTGCTAGTTGTCAACTTTGAATTCCGAATGTCAAACATCAGAATATTAGGCACACAAATTAAAACAACACATCGAATGATTTCAAGTTTTAATAGGGTTTCTTGTTATCTACGCAAAGATACATACTTTATCCATGCAAACACTTGCACTATCATAGGAAGTGATGTCATTACTATCAAAAATATAAAAAAATTGAAACGCATAGACATGGTAAATCTTAGTTAGGTATATTGGATACCACCATAAATGGAAAAGCGCAATTTGCGTTGTTCTGCTGAAGTGTAAAATCTTCTGTAAAGCAGGAATCTTTAATAATGAGAACTTTGTAGTAATAATAATTCCAATGTTACATTTAACAATTAAAAAAATAAGCATTTGTAACACGTGATGTGTAAAATTTATTTCCAAATATTTTTAATTATCTAATAAGTAGTCACACTGATTGGCTTTTTAACTGAGGCTCATTACATCGTTAAAAATGTTAGATCTTACTCAATCAGCAATACAATTTCAGCTACGTTTATTTAGTATTAAGTAATTTTAGTTATGTAAACTCAAATTCAATCTAATGTCAATTAATGACTTACTGAAGCAGGTTTGCCTGATTGGGTAAAAACATTTACCCTAAATTAGACGTAAAGTTAATCCACTGCATCAGGGCATATTAGAGTCTTATAGATTTTGTAAATGAGTATTGCTGTGGGAAAAATTGTATGAGAAATGGAACTTTATAATTATACTAGTGTTAAAGTCCTTTATATTAAACTGTTGTTTAGTGTTAAGAACCATTATTAAATCTATGTGTAAAATATTGTCCAATAAAGATATAGTCAGTTACCGCCACCCAGCTTGTGGTAGCGGATTCCAGCTAAAAAATTGTCCCAGCTTCTGTTTGCCGGAATCAACACCTGGTAGCGGGGCCCGCTAGCAGAAGCCGAAAATTGCTAATACATAAAACCCGCTACCACTAGCGGATTTGAGGTTTTTTAGTCCTAAAAATCAATTTTTTGAGCTAATACAACTGATTGCGGATCTAAGCTATATTTCATCGGATTCTATACATTTTAATTCATATAGTCATAAAAAATCGTTAAAATCAAACTTGGGAGCTGCTGTATAGACGCTTTTTAGTCCAATTTTAAGAGGTTTTTCGCGTCAATGACCCTTAATTACAGCTAGCAGTAGCGGGATGAAAATATTTTTTCAGCTGACCCGCTACCAGATGCTGATTCCGGCAACCGAAGCTGGAATTTTTTAGCTGGAACCCGCTACCACAAGCTGGGTGGCGGTAACTGACAGTGATTAATTATCGAAATTTGATGTAATAAATCAAAATTAGTAGCCTAGTTGCTGTTACCAAAATGCGGACTTATCCTTCTTCAAACACATGTGCGGTTTGATTTTTTTAATTCCTCATGAAATGAAAATGAATAGTTCACTTTGGAGATACATGTGACAATGAGATGTTCAGCATATTTAGGAAGCAAAATTTACTATACGTTCCAACTTTCAATAATATTCATGAATAAAGGAGCGATGCTGCACCCAGAAGGATGATATTCACTATTTTTTATTTTGTTGGTTCGAAATACTTTTTTTTCAAATAGGTTGCTCAATTCCTTTCCATTTACATTCATGATGGAGTTCATTCACAATCCTCGTTCCAAATGGTGCATAAATTGGGTTGTCTTTTATAGTTAAATAAGGATCCTTATCCTTTCTTTCTTCAGCAAGGTTGAAAGTTGGGTTCGGAAGATGTTCCTTTTACATGGAAAACTCCACCCTTTTCATGGCTCCTTTAATTAAGGCTAAGTGGCCTAATAAATAATTAAACGTAAAACGCGGGCTAAAAAGTAAACAATGATGAAATGTTATTTTATTTTCATCCCGAAACCTAAATTACCAAGTTCTAAAAACCAAGTTTCATGAATGGAAAATAATAAAACAAATTTCTTACTACATTAAAATGGAATGTCGTATGTAACGGGTTTAAAAACAAAACTATGTTAAGGTTTCTACTCCAATAATTTTTTATCCTCGTTTATTTCGGAAAGCCAGTTACACTAATCGTAAGCTGCGTCTTATACTTAACATTTGGAAAACTGCAGCGTGGAGAAAAAACGCAAGTTTTCAACAATCTAACTTAAAAGCACGTTCCATTCATTCACTATGTTCAAAAACACCCAGGCATTGCATTTTGGATGGTATCAGGATGAGAATGAATAACAAAGCAAACTTTATCCTGAAGGAAGTATTGGACTGTGGTAGATTATGAAACTTTTTTCATGGATGGAAGGTACATAGCAAGTCATGGTATATTTTACATGTATACTTCACTCCAATCATGGAAATATATGTTATGTTGTGGCTGTAAGGTTTTCAACGTTGGGCTACGTTCTTACGGCCACGTACTCGCTTATTTTGAGTAGTTTCAGTTTTTGAGTAGCATTTTAGGTACATTGAAAAGCGTTCTCGCCGAGAACTTCTCGGTATTGGGTACATCTTGTATTGCACTACAGCAGATCAGATGTGCATGTGAGAAGGCTTCCTTTAGATTAGATACCGATGAACGACTTTTGAGTCCTCATGCATTATTGTGTGGACAAAATACTTTTGTTCCTTGTTTGTGTCTGTTCATGCATATTAACATCGGTTTGCCAATACTGCTCTGTGCCTGGTCGGCAGTGCTCTCTCGGTCCAGTCCTGTACGGTTTTTAATATCTGTTACTTGAAAACGAAAAACAAAAATTAGAGAATTGCAAAAAGGTAAGCATTTGTTGTTTAATAAAGTTCTATTTATTAATACAGTTCCTATGATTTGTTTTTTAACCGAACTATTATGTGAATTTCTTGTGAAACAGGTGAGGGCCATCGGTGAAACAACGAGCAAAAACAATAACAACTAAACCCAGGATGAACCGCTCTCATTCGGTGAACGAGAAGTCTAAATCGCCCAGCCACAAAAAGGTGGACAACCCAATTCAAACTTACAATTGCCAAGTGTGCTCCAAAACATTCGCGAAACGAAACAGTCTTTACAAACATTCGGTGACTCACAAAGAGAAGAATTTTACGTGCGGAACGTGTGGATACAAGTTTTCTCAATCTTCCGAGCTAAAAACGCACGAAAGAATTCACACGGGTGAGAAACCGTATAAATGTGGCTCGTGTCCAAAATCCTTTTCACACTCCTCTACTTTAAGGCGGCATAAGCTTATTCATTCCGGGGAAAAGCGTTACAGCTGCCCTGTTTGCGACAAGAAGTTTGGACAAAAGGCTACTTTAAACCGTCATATACGATTTCATACTGGCGAAATGCCATACAGTTGCGAACACTGTAACAAAAGATTTAAGGACGGATCGACTTTAAAAGCCCATGTCAAAGTAGTACATTTGAGGGACGTCTCAAAGTTTAAGTGCGTCGTCTGTTTTAAAACATTCGGAAATCAAAAACGTCTTAATCTACATACGTTAATTCACGAAGAAAAACAGTTTGAGTGCAAAGCGTGTGGAAAAAAGTTTACTCGTGCTGACCACTTAAAAAACCACGAAAGAGTTCACACGGGGGGGAAACTTTATAAATGTGGAATGTGCCCAAAATCGTTTTCCCAGTCAAGTGCTTTAAATCAGCATAAGTTTATTCATTCGGGAGAAAAGCGTTTCTGCTGCACAGTCTGTGGCAAGAATTTTAGACAAAAGAGTTCTTTATATTCTCATATGCGAGATCACACAGGCGAAATGCCATACAGTTGTGAACACTGCAACGAAAGATTTAAACACAGGTCGACTTTAAACAAACACATTAAACTTATACATTTGAGGGAAGTGTCAAAGTTGAAGTGCGTTGTGTGTTCGAAAACTTTCACATTGGCAGAGTCACTTAAATATCACATGCGTATTCATACTGGGGAAAAGCCTTACCAGTGTCACGTTTGCGGAAAGCAATTCCGTCACAAAAGTACCGTAACCATGCATTTGCGTACCCACACTGGTGAGAAACCATTTGTGTGTGAAATTTGCGGAAAAAAATTTGCTACCAGACGGAACCTGTCAAACCACATCCATGTCCACTTGGGAGAAAAGTACTGGAAATGTGCTGTTTGCTTAAAGGAATTTTTCACTCAATCAGATCTCTGTTATCATAAAAAATCAACTCACGGAACGGAGCCTCTGCACGCATGCATAATTTGTGACAAAACATTTCATTTTCTTAACGTACTCAAAAACCATGTGCATAGTCATACTAGGGAGAAACCATATAACTGTCGAGTTTGCGGAGCCGAATTTTCCCGAAAAGGTAATGCAAAAGAACACAAGCAAATACATGCGCAGCGAGAGAAAGCATTCGAGTGTATTATGTGCATGAAAAGGTTTACTTCGCTTAAGTTGCTTTTGGAACACACAAAAACCCATACTCGGGAAAAAGATTTGTAGATCTTTTTGATCTGAGTAAATTTGGTGGCGAAGCGTTCCGTTGTTACAGTACGGTTGGTAGACTAAAAGGAAATGCTGCAAAACTGGAGCTAAGCATAGAATAACTTTAATTTTAAGTTCATTTGACACACTGGGCTGTTTTAAATAATTCGATTTATTGTTGAAGGCTTTCATGTAGCTCCATTCAACGTTTTTATTATACGAATATCTTAAAAAGTAAAAGGTTTTGGGTTTATCACAAATGTACAGTTAAAAATATGTTAATTCGCAATCATGATTATTAAAAAATAAAATTTATGTAAAATAATAAAACACTTGAGCATGCCATTATGATTTTGAAATTAAACAACTCTTTGATAAACCTATCCTGTTTCAATTTATTAAGAACGGTTGTTGAACGCGTGATTATTTCTTGTTAGCATATTGTTGACTAAAGTGTATGCATCCCAAAAGCAGATTGAAACGTGCCAACATGCAGTTAAATTCTAATTTAAAAACATGAAGTTTTAGTCAAAAGTACCTGATACATGTATGTGATGTTATAAAGAACGAACAGTTAGAGTGAGTGGCCAGAGTATGACAAAAGTGTATTGACAGTGGTAGGCTACGAACCTACGACCTTTCGCTGACCGGGCGAATGCTCTGCCGCTGAGCTACACCGTCTACTTAGCCAGACTCTAGCATTTACTGTGAGGCTATCAAGAGCTCACATCTCAATGTATGTATTTACTATCATTACTTTGAGTAGTGCATGGAATTGCTAACATGACGAAACTTACCATTTGTACCAGGAGAAGGTTACACAACAAGGTATACAACGTTAGAAACAAGTTAACTCCACCTTTGCACTTGAAAATCTGAGAACCAATTCTCACGGGAGAAAAACTGTATAGAAGTGGAATGTGCCAAAAATCGTTTTCCACTTATCTTATTTGCATATTATGTTTTTCATTCAGGAGAAAAGCAGTACCTTGAGTTACGTGGTTTAGCAGTCATTCCGATGAAATATCAAGGGGTTGCTTTTTGTTAAAAATGTAATATGTACATTAATCATAACAGAACTATCATTAAAGGAGTAACGAGGTCATGTTCAAAGTCATGTTTAGCTTTATCGTTGAATCTCAAAACTTTATGAATGCATTTATCCCGCATTAAATTGATTGAAACCCCAACTAAAGGTATTCCTGGGTTTTTTTGAGGAGACTCCATGTCCCTCTTTCGTCAATGTAAAAATATTTTATTAAATGTAAGGTTACTCATATGGAAAGGTAATTGGCTTCTGCAAAGAAAGATACAATGATGATAATTTTTGGTTTTCTTTGAATGAACGTGTTGGTAATACGTATATCGTTGACAACAGTACAAATTTCGTCAGAATTTATGTGATAAATTATAAAGTGACAATTTTGACGTTCCTTTAAAAGTTAGAACAAACTTTTAAAGCCATCACATCAAACTCTACAACAAAACCAAGCACTCAGGTAGTCTTTACGAAAATATGAAAGGGTACCACTTTCTTTTAAAAGATTGGATTCACCAAAAGTTACGGATATGTGTCACACATTGATAGAAAATACTCAATCGTTGGTTTGCCAAGTTTAGATAATTACATAAACGGGCTACATAAAACACCTACTTTAACGTGCAGCGAAATGAATTAATTATCACACAATTTGTCCCATTCAAATCCAGCGTAGTTTACCTTTCTTTCTAGCAGTTACTTGAAGTCGAAAAAAGGCATCATATTTTCACGTAGAAAGATGTAGTACTTTAGCATATTTCAGTTCGCATTCATATTCATATTCCGTGTTCTAATAGCTGCACAACAATGCCATACATCAGCATTTAAAACTACACGTGGTCAACATAAAGTTTGTACTTTTTCAAGATATGGGCTATTTAAAATCAGGACGAAACTCAAATGAAATGCAATCCTTTCATTCCTTTAGCATTTCATCTTGCCTTGGTTGTGGGATGTTCATCCCACTTGGTAGAAAATACTTCAGTTTTTTACTCCTAATCATGGCGCAAAGGAAATAGGTTCAATTGCTGAATATAGGCTTTGAGTGATTTTACATATGAAAGTATGAATGAAATATTTAGGGAACGGTATTGGTTGTACCAACTTTTACAGAACAGAAACACGTTCATGCTAACTTAGTTTCAGATTTTGTATTGGATTTATAAAACGTAGCCCTAAAAATGAAAATGCAGAGACCATAAATAAGCAAGCTGATACTTCAACTACTTTAGAAATGCTTAACTACATCCAAACCCGGTTTTGGGTACTTATTCCTTCTTACACAAGAAATGGATAGCAAAGCGATGGCACCGTGACTTTCCAATATTATAAGAACTAAGGTTATGTTTTAAAAACTGCCTTTTTCTTTCGAATCTCTTTCGAATTTTACAAGGCAACTTTAAATATTAAGTCGTTAATTAAAGAACGACTTTAATGCATTGGTTTGCAGACTAAATATGAATCCGAAGCACAGATAAATATGTATTACAACCCAGCAAAATATTTTGAAATGTAGTCAAGTATCATAACTATCACCTACGTTAAGCTTAACTTACTTAATTAAACCGAAGCATTGATATTGATATTTTCTTGTAAAAAGTTTGTACGTCGACTTGTGAAGTACTTTTCGTCATCTGCATGCTCTTCCCTTTCTAATATTTTGGTTACTAGTATCAGAAAGCAGACCAAGTACAAATTCATTTTACATGAAACACAAACGGAGAGACAAGGGTTGTTTCACACTTTTGAGAAGAAGAAAAATTTAACGTCAAGTCAATGTCAGATTTTGTACCGCACTTCATCAAACTAAATCCTTAAAATACATGCCTACATAAATGTTGAAAACTCCAACGTCCTAAAGAGGCTTATCAACTTCACCCGACTCTGTTCTGCATACACAATCTTTGCAACACATGCAGAGAGTAGGAGCGACACGGCGACGCCCTGTGTTTCTATTGTTCTTTGGACTGAAGTATATTGTTGACGATAATCCTTTTTCATACTTTTTCTCATTATTTTAAAAATATCTTGTACGTTTGATCTTGTCTCAAGAGACCATATGAAGGTAGCCTTATTATCTACACTCTTTCCAGATTTTTATGTAAGTACTATGGGCACTAGATCAGAGCACACTACTCAAAGACAGCAGTCACTTCCCACGCAAACTCCAAGGAGTGTAGTCACCTTTTTTGTTTTGCTGGAAAAATTTACCCTAGCATTAAATCATGTTTCATATATATTCATACAATTTAAATCAATAAAACATTCGACTGAAGCATTGTTCATGATTTTATATGATAATATATTTCGGGTTAAGTTGGCACCTTCAAATGCAAGGGAGTATATGTTATCCTACATTTGAGCTGCAAACGTGTGAAGATCCTTTTTTCCGCTTACGTGCATTGCAAAGTATCTCCTTTGCATTTACAATACTTCTTCTCATGATCATCGTTGAGCAGATATTTTTAGCGAGTTATGTCCATTTTTTGAATGTAAGTCGCATGTAACTATTACGTTTCATTGTAGATGACTTTTTATTTCAGCCTCAAGGAACGTATTTAAACCCTTTATTTAGTTTATTTGGAAATCAACGATTTGAACTCACGTGCCAGATTCCGTGGCGCAACATCTGCTTAGAATTCCATCAAACTGCTTTGCTTGATAGATCAAACTGATTTGCAAATTTTTTTAACAATTTGAAAAAATGGAAATTAAGCTGGTTGCGGAAATCCACAAATTTGCATACGTAAAACGAGTCAACTGCAAGTGACCCGGATGAAATTTCGAGCTTATAAAACATAAAATGTCGTAGGATGATGACAATCAAATTTTTGAGCAATTTTGAGAAAGGAAGTTGATGCAGATAATTGAGAAGGGATTGCAATAAAACAATAGACCCATTGCTTGTGTGCTTGAAAGGACGGATTCTATTGATTAACGTTTGTATTTTTGTCTTCACTCACCATGTTTGCATTTAAAGGTTAGTAAATTATTGGCATTGGGAACGACGTTCAGGAAAGCATTTGTCCCGGAAACGCCTCAAGCAAAGGATGCACACTAGAATGGGCTATTTTGTGTGATAGGGAAAGTGAGTATACATGCAAAATGATCCATGCAATTTGGACAGGCAATGAAAGATTATCTCTTTCGTAAGGGTTCTTAAATTTTCTTCATTCTTAGATTTGCAAAGGTAAGACCAACAGACACGTATGGTGACGGTGCAGTTTTCTCTCCAGTCAAAACCTTTCTTTTTCCGCAACGATAGAACACGGGTGGTTGAAAAGGTAGTCACGGAATATGTTACACGCACGATCTGAGATTGGCTCCCAACCCTAATTTCATATCGTTTCATCTTCAAAGTTTTCGTGATGCCTGGCATGGGCTTGGATTTAAATAATGTAAAATCAGAAGGTGTTATGCATGTATTGTTAGGTTGATAAAATGCAATGTTGTCGATAAGAGTTATGCTATTCACAAGATGTTGCAGTGAAGAAACGCGTGGTTTTATGGAATTTGTAATAGTTTCAGTTATGATTTATGTAAATGAACTCTTTCCTTGAATTTGTTGAAGCATACTTACATCTCAAGTTTGCATTGCAGCTGCAGGTAAGAATGCCAAAACCCATATTAAGTGAAACAGAACCGAAAGGAAAGTTCAATCAAAAATGAGTTTTCGAAGCTCATTACAAAAATAACCTTACTGCTATCTTGCATTGTATTTGATGCAAGGCGATACACCTACACATAAAGTGTATTCGTAAATGGTAAAATAAATCTAGAACTCCAGTTGAATAAAGTAGGAATGAAATTCAATCAAACCATTTATGACGCTATTGAAGCTGTGTAATCTGTGGATGTAATTTATGAAGTTGAAGGTGATAATCCCAGGACAAAGAGGAAATGAAGGCCATCAATTTTTAAAACACATATTAAAACTTGGAAATGTTGTATTTGTTTTGACATTTCAAAGAAAAATTAAAGTGTTTCAGTTTAGTGCACTAATTAAGTTATGAACATTTCTTAAACATTATTATCGATAATGTAGGTAACAGGTCTAACAATTGTAGTTTTTACATGAATTAGAATCATCCTCACTGATATTTTTAACATGTCAGTTATATAAATCAACAAAAAGTTAGTTCGTTGCTGATGTTTAATGACGCTGACGCTTACAAAAAATCATTCAAGACAATTATTTGTATTCTCACAACTCGAAACAGACATCACAGCTCACAAACCCTTCTTGAATGTCTTCACATAAATTTAAATTATTATGGAAATAACGTGATAAAATCTTGAGTATTTTACAAATCTGTAGACGAGCAATTTTCTCAGTGACTTTGAGGTTTGTAGCAGAAAACACAGAAATAATTTCTTCTTCTTTTGTTCCATTTTAAAAGTTAACTTGCAAGGTCAATTCAATTTAACTTCGTTAAAAAAAATAGTAAGAAGAGACAAAACCCCAAGCGTAGTAGGCAATCATAAGTGTTATTTTGCTCATAATAATATGAATCCTGCAAAGATCTAAGTTTTTCACTCGAGTAGAAATGGGTTTTTCTGACAATATTATTATACATTGTGAAGTGTGAAAACACGATCATAATGACAATGAGAATGCCAAAGTTTAGTGTATGTTATGTTGTGGTTGTAAGGTTTTCGACGTTTGGCTACATTCCCACCGTCACGTGCTCGTTTAGTTTGGGTAGTTTCTGCTTTGTAAATTTTAGATACATTGAAAAGGTTTCTCGGTATTCAGTACCTTTTGTATAGCACTCCAGCAGACCAGACATGCATGTGAAAAGGCTTTCTATACATACTGATAAAGGACCGTCTAGTCCTCATCCTCATGCATTTTTGTATGGACAAATTATTTCTGTTCCGAGTTTGTGACCACTCACACATATTAAAGCAGGTTTACCATTACTTCTCTGATCCACTTGGCGAGGGTTCAGTCGTACTTGATTTTCCATCTCTCAGTTACCTGAAAACAAAAAATAAAAATACAAAATTAGTGCATTGCAAATTAATGTAACCATTTGTCTTTTAGTCACTCTATTTTTCCATATTGCTCCTAGGATTTGTTTTTACCAGAATATTGTATGAATTTCTTGTGAAAGAGGTGAGGGCCATCCGTGAAACAACAAAACCGAACAAAATAAACCAAACGCAAGATGAACCGTCCTCATCCAGTGAGCAAGAATACTACATCGTCCAGCCACAAAAAAGTAGACAACCCAATCCAAACATACAATTGTCAAGTATGCTCCAAAACATTCGCGAAAAAACCAAATCTTAAGCAACATGCGTTAAATCACCAAGAGAAGCGGTTTGAGTGCGAAACGTGTGGAAACAAGTTTACTCTACTTTCACACTTGAAATCTCACGAGAAAATTCACACGGGTGAGAAACCGTATAAATATGACACGTGTCCGAAATCGTTTTCACACTCATCTGATTTAAAGCGGCATAAGCTTATTCATTCTGGAGAAAAGCGTCACTGCTGCCCTGTTTGTGACCGGAAGTTTGCAAGAAAGGATGATTTAGAATCCCATTTACGAGTTCATACAAACGAAATGCCATACAGTTGCGAACAGTGTAACAAAAGATTTAAGAACGGAACGACTTTAAGAAGACATGTCAAAGCTATACATTTGAGGGAAGTCTCAAAGTTTAAGTGCGTCTTGTGTTTAAAAACATTATCATCGGCAGAGTCACTTAAATATCACATGCATACTCACACTGGAGAAAAGCCTCACCAGTGTGTCGTTTGCGGAAAGCGATTCCGTAGCCAAAGTTGCGTCATTAACCATTTACGTACCCACACTGGGGAAAAACCGTTCGCTTGTGAAATTTGTGGGAATGGATTTGCACGTGGGAGCCATCTGTCAAACCACATCCGGGTCCACTTGGGAGAAAAGTTTCACAAATGCCTCGTGTGTCTCCAGGGATTTTATACTCAATCAGGTCTCCAGTATCATAAACAATCAACTCACGGGACAGAGCCTCTGCACGCATGCATCATTTGTGACAAAAAATTCCACTACCTTCAGCAGCTGAAACAACACATTCATCACCATACAAAGGAGAAACCATATAACTGTCGAGTTTGCGGAGGCGAATTTTCTCGGAAACGTGGTGCACAAGAACACCAACAGATACATTTGCAACGAGAGTAAGCGTATGAATGCATTATGTGCATGAAAAGGTTTGCTGCGCTTAGATATCTTTTGGCACACACAAAAACCCATACTCTTGAAGGACCTTTTTTGTGTCAATTTTGTGGGGAAGATTTTCGTTACTACAGTGTGGTTAAAAAACATGAAAGGAAATGCTGCAAAGTGGGAACTAAACATTGAATAATTTTAGTTTAAATATCTGTTGAAACACTGCTTTTTAATAATCCAGTTTTGGAATACATTGAAGTTTTATGTGTCTTCCGTTAATTTAAGAGCTCATATGTAAAAATAATGTGATTGATTGATTAAGGCTTTGATGTTGCCTCATTAAATTTTTAACGATGGGAATTTCTTCTAAAAAATTCAATGGCCGCAAGCCTGCTTTTTCTAGCGCTACTTGTAAAAAAGGTATATTTAATTTAATATCCTAAATAAGTGAGCTAAAAAAAGTAAGCTGTTGGATATTTGGTATTGAATTAATGTAAAATAATAAAACATTTGAGCATGCCGTCTTGATTTTATAATAAAAAACTCATTAACAAATTCATCCGGTTAGGTTAAGTCCATTTATTAATTACGGCCGTTGAACGCATAAAGAGGGGATATTTGGAGTGCGGACGGGAATGTAAATGCATTTTATTTCAAGCGAAAGCAATTACAACAAAATCTATTATAACAGTTTTGTAGCAAATTTAATTAGCTTCAAAACTTAGTAAAGAGAAAAAACATTGGACCATTATTGAGCTCGTGGCGGATCTGTTTCTTCCGGCTTCTCACGAGGCTCGCAACGGAAGACTTTGCGACTTTCGATGAAGTTTTCTCCTAGAGATTTTTGAATTGGCGAAGGGTCTTGCGCTCTTCCGGAGCGTATGTTAGTGGCTTTTACGCAGTGCTCATATTTTTTCGAATGGAAGAAGGTTGGGGTCACTTGGCGGGTTCTCGTCTTTCTCCACCAAAGACACATTTTCCTGTAAAAATGTCAGCACGTCATTTTGAATATTTATTGGAGCCAAATCGGGTCAGCAGACGGCTTGACTCATTGAATGGTGCTCCTGGATGCTGGGAATCAGAATCGTCTTCAAGCATTGCTCCAAGTAAATTTTTGCGGTCATGGTTCCCCGAGATATGAAGGGCTTCAAAAAGTTCCCAAATTGGTCCATAGCCTGCCAAACCAGTTATTTCTTCGGATAATTGGACAAACCTTTTCATTTCTTCAATGTAGTAGTAAGTTTAGGGTCTGCGCTGTATAAATATTGCCAAGCTGGGGTCTGGAAATGGTCTTGGATGACATAGGGTTCATCGTTCATTAGGTCAACTTTTCATAGCAATTTTTTGCATAGTAATGGAGCACGTTCTTCAGAGGTCTCCTTCTGTGAACTTTTTCACTGAGAGGTACTCTTT
>JAQGAP010001357.1:0-20694 GCA_034697805.1 Orchesella bifasciata
CATAATATAGAAAAGACTATTTTAACAACGGGGCGCTCAATTATTTATACGGTGTGCTAGAAAATAGTGGCAGTATGGAAACACGAAAGATGTGGTAATCTAATATTCTACTATATTATTTTCGTTTTCCTTCATTTGTACCTCTTCTATAAAAGTTTCAGTCGTGGGAGTTAAATCCACCCACACAAGATCCTGGAACTATATTCCTTTTCCTTCCAAATGCAGTATAGTAGTAATAAGAACTGTTGTAACCGTAATATCCACATTTTTACGTATTTCGCTATCATTTTTGTCTATTGTGTGTGGGTTTCTGTCGTCATTTTCATGATACTTATGGATTATATATACTTACGTAGGAATATGAATAGTTTATTCCTATATTGCTCAATGCATTCTCTATATAAAAGCTCGTCGTCAGTGTTTTGTTAGCCTTACTTACATGCATGCATGTTCCTTCCGTCACTCAAACTAAAGATCAGCCACTTTCTCGAGTGAACTTCCCGTATTTGAGTAGGCTTACTTTCGTTAATATCACACAAACTCCAGGATATAAATATATTTTATATTCATCTCCGTAGGATTCTAGACTCCCTACTACAAGCACAGCATCCAGCTGTATCTTTTTCAGAGCATCAACAGAATACAGAGAATGCTGCAAGAAAGCTTTTAGCTTTCACAGTCGCAGTTGCAGCACAACATCCGGCGGTGAAATTTACTGCTTTTACATGTTGCTGTATTTAGCAACACAATCGTTTTAAGAAATGAGTATGGATCTGATTTTTATGACGAATTTCTACCACGAACTGAACCAAGGCCCGCAGTAGACTTCAGTAGAACTCATACAACACGTCGTAGAATGTCGTGTCTATGTACCCAATAAGAGAGCCGGCAAATCTAAGGGAAATCTACTATGGGATGACAAAGCTGGTACCACTCGTTTACTTGAATAAATCTGCAATTTATTTTTGGTTTGGTTGGACTATACTGTCTACTAGGCGATTGAATTATGTAATGAAAATATTGTTGAATAGTCAGACATCAGCTTCCTGCCGTGACCCGCGCGTCATGTACATAATTGGATTCATCATAATTATGTCATAATTAATGGACCAAAAGAATCGCAATCCGAGTACCTAACATTTTAAACCAACGTGGGCGTGATGCGTAAAAGATAATTAAATTCAAAATATCATTTGGAATTTGTGCCTCCAATTATTGCGTGGACATCAAAGATTCCAGTTACTTTCTCCAAATTACACTCAAACATGAATATAATACAAGAAGTCTCATTTTCATTAGGCACGTACTAATTTCCCATAATTATTTTGAACTTCCATCGGATTTCTCCCTTTCTCTTTTTCTCTCCGCATCTGCACACGCAACTATACCACCACCATCCTATTCCATCCCTACATTCTCCAAGTTTCCGGCACCACCGCCACCACCGTTATCATTTCAAAGCCGTATGTAACTGACGTCAGCAGCATCTTGAAAGTTGACAATTTCCAGCATAATGCTTACGGTTGACAAAGGGTATATATTTAGATTGAATCCAATCTTGCTCATAACATCCGTCATTCTCTTCATTCATTTCCTCCTTCGCAGAAATATAAGCCCAGCATCCTTCAGATCAGCGAGGCGTGAAATCCAAGAACCCAGAGCGAAAGCAGCGATGTACTACTACTACATGAGCGGAGAGAAAGCATCGAGGAAAAAGTCAGGGAAAGAACATTGTACATCTACTTGCAGTGAAACTTACTTTAGTAGTCCCCATTTTTACAAAGCTTATGCATTCTCTACCTACGCCGCAGAAATATCTACCAAAACCAAAACCAACAAAACTAGCATGTCCCTATATATATTACCACACACAGTGTACCTATCCATCCTCCTGCTTTCACAGCCTTTCACTAAAAATCGATGACGTAACAGTGTCGTCATCTATTTCAGCAAGGACTTGCGCCCTCCCCATCCACCGTTCGATCCTTACAGTTCACACAGTTGACAGCTGAGCGCTAGAGTCAGCCACCAGTTCTTCAGTAAATAAGTTTCGAAATCCACCCCAAACTATTCCCTGCCGATTGGAATCAACCGAGAAAGTTTAAGAGTTTGAGTGAAAGCTTCATCTGGAATTTCGGAGAAAAGCAAAGGTAAGCTTAGGTCTCCACTAAATTGATATTGGGAAGCAAGTTCCAAGCTGAGCATTGTTGTTCCTCGTAGTAGGTGTGATAAAAAGTGTCAGTTGGACAAAAATTCACAAATCAATCGGGACCCGATATTGCTTTTACTTCACGTTTTTATGGTTATGGTGAAAGGGCTTAGGCTTCTTGTCTCTTGTAGTTTATTGCGCCACGGGTATGTCTCAAACATGTACTTTTAGAAGGAATCCTTTCCTCTACAACTCATTGATTACGGGAGACTGACATATTATATACGTACATGCTGATGTTATGTTAGTGGTATGGTATGGTAGTGAAACACACGTATTATGCAGGAAACGGACTTTCTCCACTTGGTAATGCTAAAGCCAATGCAATAAGAAAGTACTAAGGGCCTGCCTCTATCTTTCCTTGAGTAAAAGAAAACATATTGAGGAAAAATCGGAGTGTGTACTAAACCTCCTTATGACATCCACTACAGTAAAACTTGTGTGTAGAAAATTAGTTCCCCTTTGAATTTACATAGAGCGACATAAGGTTAATTATATACTGGAGAATGAATGTTCGAGCAAACGAAAAATATTGAAAGATCAGTGGAAACTGTTGCAAATTGTGGAAATTGATGAGAAGTGAAAACTAAAGTGATTTACGTTGTTATTGTGAAAGGAACTGTACAAAGAGCAGAGAAAGGTTAAAAAAGTGTAATAGTAATATATTGAATGAAAAACTGATAACTTTTAAGTAGTTATTGTTCTCCTAATGCAAACAGGTTTGAGTGTGCTGTTGTTTTGTGAGGTTATGTTTGCCAATTTCGAACACAGGATATTTTTAACAACATTGTCGAAATAGTCGGGACTCTTTGTTTTCAGTCAAAAAAATAATTTACTTGACTTACAACGGGGAAAGTATTTTACATTGAGAGTTTTTAATGACCGACGTGTACCATGAATCGAATGGCTGTTCAGTATGAATTTTACTTGGTAAGTCGTTCTTTCTTCTTTCTTTTTAGTCAGTGGTTCGGAGCGTAATCCAATCTATATTTTATTAAAGCATTAATGGAGCTTTCACTCCACCATGGATAGTTGACTTTAAAATTATTGAATGACTGAATGAATGAATTTTTCCAAATGCGTAAATGAATAGATGATAGATTATAATAGATATCTTCTGTGTATTCTATTTTGAATATGTGTGGCAATCCATCATGTATGCCTATAAAATACATAAAACTCCATTTAAATGCATTTTGATAGGATGTATTTGTGAGGAGTAACGCTTAAAATTTTTTAAATTGTTAATGGGCATGATTTCATGTATTGGAGATGTGTCGGTGACTAAATTATTAATAACTGATGAGTCCTCATTTTTTCAGTTGTGTTAGTGGTTAGTAGTACCCTTGTGCAGTCTCAAGCGAGTCTCGTTTTGGTTGAATGGTTTTCACGCATTAGTCCTTTCATGGTTAGCAAATTACTTTTATGCTGCTAATTTATTAGCTGTTTGAAGTAGGTTGGGCATTCGATCATGAATTTTTATTGTTCTGTAGATTTCTCAACATTGCATTGGACAGCGATTTAGTTTGACCCGTTATAACTAGCAATAAACCATGGATGTAAAGTTTCTTTGGTCTAACAGTTCTGACTTCGTAGAGCACATAGGCATGTAGGTGTTATGTCCCATTCCATCAAACCGTTTCACTCACTCCCAATCGTTTTAATAACTTTTAAAATTAAAACGTATGCATTATTATGATAGTTAGTCAGTGAAGTGATTATGATGTACGCTAGGCCCTTAATACGCTGTTGTAGCGATTAATACTAATGTCTCGCTATATTGCCAATAAAAATGTCACTTCCCGTTACCTTATAACTATTCAATTTTGGCACTGTAATTAAATTTAGCTTGGTCATAAGCCATAAATTGCTAGTCGCAATAAAAAAGATACTGCAATTCTCAGAAAGCGCAGTTAATTTTATGACAAAACTTTCCGATATTGCAACAGTGAAACCAGCATACAGTAGATACCGTGTGCAAATGTGGCAACTGCCAAGTATTCTTAGAATCAGATAGCTATGCAACTGCACCTGTGCTGTGCACCTACTTTAAGAATGATTTTACGTCTCCTCTCGTCTCAACCATTGTTGGGTTGACTCTGACGAGTTAAAGAATCGTTTATTGGCTTGTGGTTCGGGTCAAACCATACATCATACAACCTGATAGAATTTAAAATCTCAACGAGATTATCTCATCAGCATTGACACATTAAAATTAATGTAAATTCTAATACGAAATTTAAAAGAATTATTTTAAACATACGTCATGTCATCAATACCATCCACCAACGTCCACTGTCATCCAGATTACTTTCATAATTTTAACAAATTTTACATCTATTTACAGGAATTTGCTTCTACATCCGGATTTGTGCTTTGTACATGTACAACAGTACATGTGGTTTAACATATTCACTGGGGACGAGAAATGAACTGTTTAGCAAAGCTAGTTTGTATATAATACAATGAGCAAATGATGGACTGGGCATATTTTGTGGTTTTACCTAGTTCCAAGAAAGTGTTGATGTCAAAAGAAGAAAAATATCGAAGAATTTTAATTTTGAACGTTTCTTACAAAACCACTGGAAACTATCACATATGAGGAGTTACATTCCCCTACCGTCGGCATTTGGAGCACCTCCACTGCCTCCTGCACTGATTCCTCTTCCATTGGACCCAAACTGTCCGCCAGCAGTGCTACCATCATATCCTAATACGCCAAACACCCACAGCAGTGGATATTCCACAGCCGGTCACTCAAGGTCCTCATCCCCCATGGGCCCTGCACCAGCGTCTTCTACGGGAATTCATAGCCAGTCTTTGCTTCACACACTTGAGTCATCCTTCTGTGCTCCTAATGGTCCAGCTGCGCTACTTCCTCTTCCAAATGTTAATCCCGGTATTCCATCAGACATTTGTGCCAATAACCCCAGCCTCGTGCTAGCCGCTGCATCTAATGACCTGTCCATGCTGGGAAATTTTCCTGCGCTTCCGGGGCAGTATGTGGTTTACTTTCATATAAATCCAGGAGTAAGTGTCAGTTTTCAAGTAGGAGAGCAAATCCAAGTCGTCAAAGGTAAGGCAAATTTTAAAATGACATTTTAATTAAAACCTGGCCTTTTAACAGCATTTTGCAATTTGGTCTTGCTTGCTTTGCTTCTTCGCAGTTGCTTGCTTTTAAATTTACTATGCTTTATTTCACAAATCGAAGTACATCGCTCGCGCAAGCACATGTACATACATAGGAAAGTGGGAAAGTCGTTGATTGCGATTTGTTATTTGTTTGTATGAATAAACTTGGACTGAGATCGAATAAAATATATATTGTATGGAGAATGAGAAAATGTCTGAAGTAATAGGAGACAAAAGACACAAATGAAAAATGAATGCAACAAACCTTCTCTAAAATTTATCCTTCCGCAATGTCTCATTGGTACCTTAAAATCATTTGTCATCCAAACTTTAGTACCCCAGATTTACCTTAGGCACAAGTTACGAAATTCTTATCATGAAATGCTCAATCCACCAATGATTGTACTTTTGTACTCGTACTACTTGTATAAAAAGCACCAAGTGGAGAGTTACTTTTTAAAAGTATGTACTGCTGGTATTGAATGATGCTAACAGTTACCTAATTCATGTCATTCCTCTTAATTCCCGTCTTAAATTAAATTATCTTGGATCATTATTTATAAGTTGATGTTCACTTCATGAAGTCACAGCAAATATATTGCTGCAATCAGCGAGAAGGGAGAAAGAGAGGGACAGGCAAGATGCAATGGTATGCACTCTTTAAATCTTGTAACCTACTTTTTCCTTTGAGTTCTTTTTATATCCGAAGTCACTTAGATTGCAATAATGTAATCATGATAGTCATGAAAAGTGCATGCTTAGAACATTATGTATGATTACACCATGCCACCGTGGTATGTTCATGGTATAACATTCATTGGTACACAAAGATTCTTACTATGAATTCATTTTTGTAGTATTGAGCAACTCATCACTGTCACCCCTGTTTAAGGTGCAACTTTATGCCATCAGTAGTAGTAGTAAGTGGTGTGTATTATAAAATTACAAATGAGAAAATCAGTAGGATGTAGGAAGGCTGTGAATTTGTTGTGAATAAGAAAAAATTGGAAAGTTGCTATCAAACGCCACCGTCATTATCCGTCATAGTCAACAGTTGAGATTCACTTCCTTGCACCTTTGTTGGAAACGCTTGAATCCTTTTTCATTTGACGTTTCTTTACCGTCAGCATTCTTTATAAATGTACTTAATGGACAAAACATTAAGTAAAAAGTGACAGATTTGTATTGCTACCTTCAGTTAGTATATAATGCAACAACGCCTAATGCTGTGCCAAGCTTAGAATGTTATGATGGCATCAATCCCCAAAAAATCGTTGTTTACGTAAATGAGACTATATCACAAGTTTTGCTCTGAGTAAATCTAAACTTTTCTCTATTACAGTGTATGTCATGTGCCCTTTAGTTAGCAATAATTTACATACGTTATTTGATCCCCATTTTTGCGTGAAAAATATTTGAATCATTGAATCCCATTTTTGCAATTATTAGCTTAGCATTATCATCAGTTGTCGGTAGGTTGCGGATTAATTAGCAGTTTTTTCAATACTCATTAATCAGTGTAGGACAAGTACCTAAATTTTTAAAGATGAAACTATAGTAAGGTAGGTTTCGAATCATCAACCATGAATATTTAGTTGTTTCTAACATAAATTATGGTCCATAATGCTGTGATAATTGTAACATAACATTTAGCAAGTTTGAATACAAAATGTCGGGTATACATCCAACGTGGTTGGCTGAAACGTAAAGACATAATCGGAGTGTTCTTTTTCTTGAATTGTGACATTCACATTCAGCCATAAAAACCGAACCTTTCCCTATTATAATTCATTTTCAGTGAAAATTGAGTAAATTTAATTGAAATGAGATATCTGCACAAATATCCCGTGTCTGCTATTATGATGGATATTATGATCCTGATGATATTATGAGATTTGGAAATGTAGTTCGTTTTAGCGTTTTAAGTACTTCATGTGTTTGGGAAAACTTATTATAGGCTTATTATAGACTTATTACATTTTTCTGACGTCAATAATCGGCAGAACCGTATAAATATTTATATCATTACAGAATCTGGTATAAATGAAAGATTAATGACGCAATTTTAGTTTGACTAAGAAAGCTGATATCAAATTAATGTATGATTAAAATGGGTTTATAATTTTACCCTGCCCTAAATAACTTTCTCAGAATCTGCTGACATTTACAAATGATCGGTGTGGAGTTTTCGTACCTTCATACTTCATACGTACATCTTAAATATAGTAAAAATGTTAAGTTCCATGTACTACAGAATTTCTGTAGGAAAGACAATTTTGTTTGTGTCCTGCTCAATGTTAGCAAACAATGGATACTTACATCCTCGAATGAAGGTTCATCGGTGAATTATATGTTATATACCTACCTATTTTATTTACGTGGTGTGACTACTGCGTACGACTTATTTAAAAATTGTGAAATCGGGATGCTTGTTAAAATAGTAGTGGCGAAAATGCTAGTAGGGACATTTTCGTCATGAAAGTTCACTACTAAATTCGCTCAAGCAAGCAAACAATGCCGCATATTTCTACGCCTTCTGCCTACGTACATTATCTGACTCACTGAAATCAGCATAGCATTATATATTTTTTACCATCACGTCCTACATTTCACTTTGATTCATTTCTATTCTTTGCTGATAAAACGATGCATATGTATATATGTATGTACGTATGTATGGGTATGCATGTATATACGGAATTCCTGTCCTCAAAAATTGTGAAAATGCATATTGTTCAATAAGTGTGGCAATTTTTGCAGTCTCAATAATTTATACCTAAAGGAAAGTTAGCGGCATAGCTTATACTACTCCATTCTCATCTCTGTTAGTATTACCTCCTTTTTCACAACAAACTCTGCCTTGTTTGGGCTCTCGTCTTCGTGAAGAATATGATGCACATTTACTTGTAATTTTCTTACAAGTTAAACTACGTGTTTTTTTGAAACGCGTGGTGATATCGTATATGCTAGGTCGTTGCCATAAAGTAATTACACCGTATAGTACTAGATTCATTTTTACATCGTGCTGGGCACATATTTTGCCACATACACAATGGAAACTCAGTAATGCTTTGTAAGTACGTACCTCATCCTCACTTCAGGCTGCATGATTGCGTTGCAACGCTGCAATCTTAAGCAAAATCTCGATTAGAAGGTGTACATAGCTGTAAACCAAACCAGTATTTTCTACACATTCCCACAATTCCCATCGCAGAAAAGATGTTTCAACAATATACATGATGTTCAACTAACTCTATGTCACGTTGTATTTTTAATAGTGCAACCGAAGAGATGAATGAAATTATTTGCATCCTTCAGCATTAAAATGGGATTTTTATTCTAACCAATCTTACCAATTTTCTTGAAGGCTAGATGTAGCGGTTAGATAATTATAATATTACTATCTTGATGCGCGTATTATGTGTCTCTAAAATTTTGCGTATCCATTCTACCAGTTGCTTGAAGATGATAGTTTGTCCATTAATTATATTGTTTTTCTGGCGAGATGAAAGTTGGTTACATTGCACATGCACACAACACACGTCAAAAAGCAACCTAGACTTATGCCTCCTAATAATACTATTATAGACATATGTACATAATATGAATGTTTACTCCCTCAGTTTATCATGACATTCTATAATAAGTACGATAATGTACAATAACAATAAGTGTACATCAACGTAAATCTAGTAAATCCCTGCTATAGCGTCATTGGTGGCAAAGAAGCATGAATGAATCATGGAAATAGTATAATCATTATCACTGAAAATAGTGACGTGACGTCGATAACATTAAAAGGAATTTGTCCATGAGTGATTGCGAATGTATAAACTAACCTTTGCAGTGATTTGGCAAACCGGATGTTTCTGCTTCCATCCGTAACAAAACTGCATGCACATTAGTAAAAGGTTGTGTGTGGGTTGCGAAATGCAAGGGCGATTGAGATATGTTTTCAGAGTTAAAATCAGCAAATGGCCAATATCACTATCATCCCTGTTATATACGACTAAAATTTGCTTTACCAAGTTTAATGCTGACTTATTGTCAGCATAATTGCATGAGATGACGTATTGTCTATGAATGAAGACCTAAAGACCGTACTGTAACTATTATTTCCATCAACGTTGTTGGTAAAGGCATACTATTAGAACGCAATTTGAGTTTCTTCAAGGATTAATTTTACATGTACAAATTCTTGGAATTGTAACTTATAAAAAATTGCGACTCCTAACTGCGAAGTATCATGAAATAGTTGCTAATCTGTTTTTATACATGCATTATTACTATGAAACTGTCTTTTGCCGCAGAGGTTTGCTTTTGTCGACATAAGTATGATCACAACAGGTACCAAAAAAAAGTTAAAATGCAACATGTGGTAAACAACAAGTGAATAAGCGCCTAGTGTGCACGAATGGGCATTGAATGGATGTACATAAGAATTTGCATATTCACGATGTGTACTAAGCACATTTCAATCTCGACTCAAATGTACACAATGAGTATGACCTGGTTTTAGTTTATTATTACTATATTATACGAGGGTGCTGCCATCAATAACAACTTTCATACAACAATAATTTTTACCGCATCTTTGTCGTTATTACAGTAAGTATATAAAGGGTATACACGTTCACAGCCCCGAACAATGCTTCACACTGCTGCATAGGTGTCATTTCTTATTGTTCAAGCGTCCACGTACTGCGTGATCGAAGTGTGAAACGAATTTATAATTTCATTAAACCGACAGATGCAGTTATTGTTCCGTTAAGTAAGAAATACAAAACGTTGTCAATCACATGCGCCACCAACGTTAACTTTGTAGTGCATCTTCAGTAGCATCCCATCATAGCTACTCTTTACGCTATACTATAGACATAGAGTCTATAGATTGCATTGCATGTTGCAAGAAGGTGTGCAACTTATCTGTTTCATGTAAGGCAGCAGCTTGTATTTATTTTGATAATTGCAATAATAAGAGTTTTTTGTGGAAGCGATTATTGCAGTGAAGGTAGGAAAGGAAAACAATTTGGGATGGGATTCCTTCAGGGTAGTTAGAAATTTATCGTTTGTGAGTTGGTTTGGTAGACACCAATTTCTTGCGCACAGAAAGCTATATACATGCCTTGGTGTATGCTTGATTTTCTTTAATCACTTGTGACTTTGGTCGTAAAATCCGAAAGGACTTGATAGTTAAATTTTAAATCGCTGAATTTTTATTAGTAATTACCTGCTGGCGCATACTCATTCAGTACCATTTTAATAGCAAGTTGAAATGGTGCGATCATTCAATTCCGATGCCGAGCCTAGCTTACATGAAGTACAATAGCAGCAATGTCTGCTAGCTAGCATTAGTTTTTTATTTACAGAGGCTCGGATAACAGCACATAGTTAGTACTCATATTTTTGGATTAGACTCCAGTTTGAATTCATATCAGCACATCTTTAGGAGAATGTGACTGGCAGTACATGGTAAACATAAATGAAAGCAAGAAAATTCAACCCTTGCCAACTACATAAAACCTAACAGAATTTTAAATGGTTCCTTATAGCTCTGTTTATTTCAAGGTTTACATACAAGCATAAGTATATCTAATTTGCATGTAGCCATCCGTAAAATGTTGCTTTTCTTCTTATTTAAAAAATTCCAAATTCGTGCATTAGCAATACTGCTATTGTATGTAGTATGTATGTACCAATGTAAAAATGACTTACAAAAATTGAAGGCACAGAATAAGGTACATACATGTAAATGTTTAATGAAAATTGCAATCATGATGAAAAAAAATATTGATAGTAAATTTCAAGGTTAAGTAATTATCGAGGTTATAGGTTACGCGTATATTTTTAGTTGTTTTACATCTTTTCTTTTTCAGTCAGGCTTTTGATGTACTTTAGTCTGTTGATGGAGTAATCCTTCCTAGTATGCGTTTAACGTCTTACACGTCCCCTTACTGTTACTTCGGTTGTAATAAGCAAACCACACTTGACGTGACGCAACTTAGCAAGTTCCATCAACATAAATGTAATATAGAGTTGGACATAAAAAAAAGTTGCAAATTTAACGTCAATTTCAGTACCAGTAGAATATCCAATCTTGTGTATCATACGTAATCCATCAAAAGCACAGTAGCATTCAGCATTAGCTCGCTAAATCATCATTCATGAATGCAAATGGAATACATTTTTGAGTTAGGGGATAATATAGGGAATGAACTGTCGTCGTTGACTGATATTGTTTATTCAGTTACTTCCTTCAAATCAGAAATGTATTTGTGGTGGGGTAATAAATGTTGGTGGGGGCGTATAGCATGGTTGAGACAGGATTTAGCTAAAATCAGTCTCATTATGTTTTTAACATCCCTGTCGACCGCCTATGCATGCATAAAAGCACATTTGCAACGTAAATTCTATTTTTATTTTTAATATCCTATCATGTATGTATATATTACATATGCAAAAAATATGCCTACGTTTTGGTCTACCTAAACTTCAACAATATTACCTTTATTGTAAACCTGCATGGGCCGATACGGTTGAGTGAATAGTGTCATGGAACTCCAGGGTTGAGGTTGAGGGTAATACTTTTGTACCTTATTGAAAGTTTGCATACAATTAAAAGCAAAACTATTGAAAGTTACTCCTTTTAGAATTTTACAAAATCCCAAGCGAGCGTCTGTCAGCTTACAGGCCAAAGACACATAAGTAGATTGGATATTATAAAAACATAACGTACGATTATGGTAAATGTTCGCTTCACCTGTATTAAAATTCCCTTGTTCGACGTAATAGGAAATGTATTCAAATGCATATCTATAAGTATATTGATAACACTTAAACAGGGATCTAGAAATTCAACTTGTTTGTGACTTGAAGAAAAACTTGCAGTTTGTATATATCATTATTTGACATTTATGTTGAATTGGACGCGATGCGATGCCTTCGTTAGTTAGTTAGTTCATAGCTCTGTTATAAATATAATACACATATGTTTAAGCACATCTGCTTTTTAAAAATATAAGTTGGACTAGTGTTATGCAACGCATAATGGAATGTAAAGAAGAGTTTACCAATCAGACACGAACGAACTTTAAGTATTAATTGAACAATTTCTCGTTATAAGAATATAAATTTATAAAATGGAAAAAGTGCATAATGAAGGGACTTTTTGAAATAGAAAATCCGTACTAAAATGATTTATTTTGGAGCTCGTTCATATGAATTAAAATGATTTTGGTGCCAGTTAACTGGTTAGTGATTCCCATTATTTTCGGTAAATCCTAAAATATATTGGGAAATGGCTAAGGCTAACTAGTTTATAATTAATGGTGCAACCTGTACAGGCTGTACATGATGTATCGTATAAGTCATAAGAGGTAGAATCATATGTTACGGTGACACAATTATCACATCGTATAAATTTTTTAGATAGACATACCTATACCGTAGCGTGTAGGTAAGATTTTAAAATTGCATGTGAGCACGAGACGAGAGTGCTTATTGGGGTATTGCTTCATTTCCCATCGTTAGGAATTTCCCTTTTTCAACTCTGTTTCAGGAAAGTTTGACCTTACTATTTTATCTGGTTGCATAGAATAAAATTTTACTCTCGGTACGTAATTTTATTGACGTGTGCACTTTAACATGCCTCCGTATTTTATACCCTTGTTTGGCTTGTAAATTGTAAACATGTTGCATTTGCCAAGCCGGATGGGACAGAAAAACAAAAATGATGCTTTTTCAAAAAAAATCTATTGAGCTCAATTTTTTAATTCTAAATTGTCGTGCATTAAATTTGGCGTTTGGATTTTTATCCTTAAACCTTATCAGCTCACAGTGCTCATAGCTGCTAAATTGATTCAACTTGTTCTATGATCACTAGGATAGAACATTGATTCATACAGCGAATAAATCGTGTACAGAACCACAGAGTTGTATGCCAGTAAATACGTACAACATACATTTTAATGCAATGGACAATGGACAATTTACCTGTTACAATCATGATAAAATGATTATTATGTAACTTTAAATGTAACCAAGAATTCGACAAAATTTGATAAACTAAATCTGGGGTATGAACCACTAATATATATAACAGTGCCTTAACTATATATACTACAACTGCTTAAGAAGTTAAAACAAAAACATGTCAATTATATATAATGTTTTTATTAAGTAGCAGTCGGCTATCATTTATTGTTGGGATTTAAAGTAATGTTTACCTCCATGCTAAGTGTCACTAGTCACTGCTAATATGCGCAATTTGTTCAAGCCGATTTTTACAGCACGCGCATGATTTCTGCATAAAATTTTCCATTCTGAAAATGGGCAGTAGAATTTTCCGTAAAGATTATATATGTATCAAGTTTGTTTCTGATAATAACATTTAGTTAGCTACTTAGTTTTGAAGAGTTTGTAAAATAAAATGAAACAATTACTCGATTTAGCATTTACTATTGAACCGAAGAAGTTACTGCAATATTATTATTATTATCAGGCTATCTATGTAGTGAACCAACTATTTATTTGCTTACTAGCCTGCTGCCTTAAGTAATTCACCCTTGAAAGCATTACATAAATAATGTAGATTGTAAATACTTCAAAATCAAATTGTGTAATTGTATTAGAGTCATAGTGAGACCATTTATACCAAATTATAAACAAAACATGTTCGCATGTAACCTCGGTCGAAGCATTAATGATTCTGACTGATCTGTTAAAAAATACGAGATGTTTATGGAGATTATAGACTCACAGTGCAGGTTAAAACGATATGGTACTTTCATCTATTTAATAAATGGTGACTTGAATTGAATTGACTTGAGTATTCCTTTTTCCTTCTGTACTATTATTAGCTTGCTCATGGAATACAGTGAAAATTAACGTTGGTGAGTTGACGTGAAATACATATATAATGAAAGTAACAGGTCCAGGGCAAAAACTATGATAGTGACATGACAGAACGAAAACATCCCTGGTTGCTGACTACGTACCTCACATTCGTAACATGAACTCCAGCCAGATATGAGTGATAGTACTGATGAGAATTTGATGACATTACCAGACATGCATTTCGTTCTTCGTTAACTCCATTCAGGCAGAGAGTGTGATATGATAAAGATTTAGATTAAAGCGCATGAGCAAGTTTCATTGTTTAACAAAAATGCTTATTACTCGTATAAAGCAAATGCTAGGGAAATTCCATTCCTTTCCCTTTCAAAATTTAGAATTAAATGAGCCCTGATGAAGCTGTGTTTGTACACATCTCTCTCCTAGTAGTAGTTTCCATTAAATCTTTACGCGCTTCCAATACCAATTTGTACGAGAGTAAAATTATTCACGAGTGTACTTACTAACAGCAAGTCATTTGGAAGAATGGGCTTTGTTTACATTTTATTCATTTTAGCGACCTCGTTTAATACTACGAGCGAAACACTGAAATCGCATGCAAATAAAAACCAACAACAACTGAAGATGTAAGTGTAGCTTGTAGTTTACAAGCATCGCGGAAACGTGAAACACGACATGAGATTTTGTGGAATGGAATGGTTAAAAAGAAGGGTACTGCAAAGTGTACAGTACATTTACTCTGTAAGTGAAAGTCGTTTTCATCACTTGATTGTTTTGTATTACATCAAATGCTGAAAGGTTGTTGTAGCATTAGAATTAGATACATATATATCCAAGCATGAAATCTTATATACCAAGAACCATATATTTTGTTTAACAGTTTATGCACATGTGTATAATGCAAGTACCCTTTTAAAAGAAAATGAAGACGATGTATTTTTTATATTTAATGTTGTTACGTTTGAGTATACTAGTTTATTCTTAACTGCACCAACTCTGTAGATGCTAATTTATGTTGTTTTGAAATATGCTTTGACAAAAAATCAATGTTTTATCAGTTATAACTATTGCTAATTTACATTAAACGCGTTATGTGTGTCGGAATGTGAACTCTTAGACTCTAGTCGCAGTCAGACTACTTTCGTCTTCTGCAGCCAAATTTTGTCGTAAGTACTGGATGTATATAACTTTTGCAAAATCAGTAGAAAAAATACAGATTTTTGTCCCAGCTTGACCGAGCTTGTACATTATTTTCCAGTATTGTGACTTTAATTCGCGTGTATTTTGGAAAGGATGAATGATCATGATAATTAATACAAAGCCATTTGATCCTAAGAAGTAAGTGGTATGCACAAATAAGAAGCCATTGATTCGCGATTTTCATGAATCAGGGCAAAGGACATAGTTCATTGATATTGAGAACTGTCAAGATTTGACAAGTCTATATATGTGGATGTATGAGTTTAGTGATAATTAATATACATACAGATATACTTTTATCTATAATCTATTCAAAAGTGATCTTACCATCCAATTCACTAATTCTCTGCTTAATCTTGCCTTGAATGTAAGCTGTGTTGGCTTGTTGTAAGTATACTGTTGGTGAAAAATACAACGTTGATGCATGAATGAATATGAATTTCAGTTTCTTGAAGCAAAGTTTTCAGTTGGAGATAAGCTTTTCTTCCAACAACAGGAAAAGTGTGATTTATTACATACATACATACATTTTCTATCCGATGCACAACAACGATGGTGTGTGGTCTTTACATTTAGGGCAAAAGTCAAAAGTATAAAATTTTTGACATTCTATATTTTACTGTTATAAGAGAGTTACTTAACCAGCCTTTGCAATGATGGAAATATTTATAGCATGAAATGCCTTTTTTGTATTTCCTGGAGAAGTTTTGAAGCTCACATTCCTACAATGAAATGAAATCACTGTAAGTTATTCACCCACTAACTATCATGTGTTATTTTTTTACTGGGTCCCTTGGGAGTAGCGTGGCCTACCGCTACTACGCATCTTGTATATAATCATAATCATGAAAACAGTGACAGTGTTTGAAATAGAAGTTAAGTTTTTTTTTTCATTTTACGTTGAGAATGAATACACCGATGATCTCACACCGTTTAAACCCGATTCTGGTGTGATAGCATAGTTGTGAAAAATTCATATTTCTCCGAATGCGCTGTAATACATATAGTAAATAAAAAATTAGCCGAGCTGTCATGTTATGGGCAACTTATATTTTATGTATTGTGAATGGTATAAAAACCTTCCCTCAAGTAGCATGAGCCAGTCACAATCGCAAGTGTTGGTTCAATACATACATGGTTCTTGCGCTGCCAGTCAGACGCCATAAATGTATGAGTAAAGAGATATGAAAAGTCTCGAGAGGCTTTAGCAGTAGACGGTGAGAAGGAGAGAAAGATAGAGATGAATAGGAGACCTTTAAAGTTGAAAGACTGACATTGTAGGTTTTTGACCCGCTTGCAGTGTAAAGTTGGAGTGCGTCTGCTTTTCTGCTACAGCTGTATCAACCAACAACTAGCTTTTTATTCAGTTCGTTTCATATGGATTTTGTATGTAGGTAGGTACTACATACGTAGTGTATTATTGGTAGATGTATGTGTTTGTACATAGGAGTCAAGCTGTACAGCACAGTCATCAGTGCATCTACCCCATTAAGATTTTTCGTTAGGTGAATCCGTGGCCGCTGGCTTGGAAAAAATTATGTTGTGCCATGGAAAGGTATAAAACCTTTTTATGTTCTCACTTTCTTTGAATTCACGTTCAAAGCTGAGGCTGGATAAACAATAATTCGAAGTCAACATTCTATTGTCGAAAGAATAACACAGAATGAGGCTAGGTAGTGGGCTAGGCGTGAGTGAGAGGATTTAAGTAGAACTGTGATTCATTTTGATTTCAAGGTAGGATAAGTCCGTACCAGTTGCTTGAAACGTGTAAAAGTAATAGAATACATTTTGGTCTTTTATCCATCCAGCGAACCTCGTCGAACTCTTGGTTTAATGTACGCCCGCACGATTAATTTTGGGTTCATACTTACTAATGTGCTTCTGTGGATCCAAATAATTTGTTATATGTTTGCTTTCATCTTTATTCATTACGAGACGCAAAATACTCATTAACTAGTTACTAGTTAATATTGTCAAGTATCCATTGTGTTCGTAATGTGACGCATATGCAGTGCATATGTCTGATAATTAATGAATGAATGTAAGGTGGGTAGAATTTTTCCCATCAATTCCAACTCTCGTGGCGTGGTATCTGGCTGTGTCACTCCAGATTCGTTAGTACCAATTTATCTACAATGACTATGTAACAATGAATATGGAAATATTTTGTGTACAGATTGCCCATTGCCGACTATAGTCGTTTTATTGATCAGTGCTGGGTTTCATATATAAATCAACTACAGTAAATGCACCTTTTAAAAAATATAAATAAACCTAAACCCTTCCGTTTCTTAATTTGATGACTATTCGCCTTAGATGATATAGGAATGTGCGTTGATTTACTCTGAGATAAAGCTTTTGTAGTTTGGAAATGAATGTTTAGCATTCGAAATTTCATTGATCTTGATTGATTCATCTATTTACTATTGGCATGTTTTGAGTACTGATGTAAATGCCGTAAGAATTCACCTGCAAATTCTGCCACCAAGATGAGCGCTTTGATAAAAAGTTTCTTGTCTTTTTTGACAGCTTATGTATGATGATTCTCAAAAGGTTGTTGAAAATACATATTTTTAAATATAAACGGCTATCGTTTCTCCTTTGTTGTATATTTGCGAAATATTTTTTTACACATTTTGATACATAAATGGTTAGTTAAAGCGAATGTAAAACGTAACTGCATACATACAACACAGGTACTGTTTTAAAAAAACAACCTGATCCATTTCGTATTAAAGGTGGGTATATTCCACCTGGTATATTCGCACTGAAAGGATGAAGAGTAAGGTAGTAACTTAGCGTATGGGATACCATTAAAAATTTGCATGTTTTTACATATTAAAGTACGCCATTTTATACGTGCCTATGATACGATACGATCGACACATGAAAAAACTGTCAGTTTGTAAGCAAGCTTCTACCATCGTCTCGTCCCATCGTCAGTGGAGTGAACGTCATTGTGAATTCGAAGTGTGCATGTAATCTCTACATTCCATATGATACAGATTGGTATTTGGTTTGGTTTGGTATACGAACGTCTTTTGTCCGCACAACACAACCATAAAAAGTATGCACTTATGATTTGTGGAGGTATACAAGGAAAAGTATTTTTTGTGTTGAATGATGGGTGCATGACAAAGGAATTCAGGCCATTGTATACAAGGCTACGGGCGATACACAACGCAATGCAATAGCAACGTAAACGACAACTTTGTAAGACACCAGGATCCTCTCTCACACCACAATAAAGACTGCAGCTAGAGTGTGGAGACAAGAAAGACGTTTGTTCATTCAGTCAGCGAGTGATTAAAATCTCATGTAACGGTATTTCACTAAGAATATTGCTCGCGACAATAAGATGTACACATAACTATAATTCTATATACGTTCTTATATGATACAAAGAGATATTTCATTTTATTTCTGTCGCAAAGCATTTATTATCGCTATTTGGTAAGTTCTCTCCTCCATTTGATGGTGTTAAGTATGATGCACATGATGATATTCTTGACGTATCTAAATTCTGAACGTCTACGATTCCAACTGCATTTCCGGCAGTCTCAATGTTGAATATAAACTTAATACCGACGCAACTCTTAATGTATTCATAAGCAATCTCTCTTGGTGGGTACGGAACGAAAGAGGTTATTGTTGCCAGTTCGGCAAAGATTCAGAAATTTTAATTATTTCATTACTTCTCGTGGTAGCATTTCCTGTGAATACTATGTATAGAATCAGTATCACAGTTTTTGTCCGACGGCGAGTGCCTTTAGTACGTTGGGTTGCCATAAATGAGGGCGGAACGGCATTTGGGATACTTGGACCCGTTTATATAATGAAATTACTTGTGTGTGAAGTAGAATCAGCAGGTTTGATGACCCGACCTGAAAGAAGCTCCTTACTTTCCTTGATTTCTTTAAAAGTTTATGGTTTACTACATTATGCATGTATATATAACTGAACTGAAACTCACTTGTGTTTGTCGTAGTCGTATGATTCATGATACCATAATGGTGGCTTAAAAATGACTGGCGTAGTAGTTGTAGTTGTCACCTGTTGAGCGTTTGGTTGTGGTAAGTAGAGTGTAATGTAAAAATGCCAAGGAATTCGTGTCATAGTCATAGACATACTAAATGGATTTGTGAGTTTTACCCTACTCATTTACTAGGAGCAAGAGTATGATTTCAAGTTCCCCTTACAGATTTGGTAAAAACTTTTTCCTAGTATTTGATAAGAAAAGTTAGGTCAAAAATGATTTTCTTTTCAATACCCTTTGTCGGATACATATGAAAATGGTACACAAAATCATGACCACTCTTCACATAAAGTGCTTCCCATTTATTATGAACCCTTTGATCAGAAGTCTAGACAATTTAATGTATATTGTCCTTCACAATGGCGGCCACAAAATTGGTGACCCTTTGGTTACGATAAAGCTTACTCCAAAATTCATGTGTATTTATGTAGTAATAGTTAGGTCTTAATGGAATCCCTTTTTCTAAACCACTTTCGCGTGCTGAACTCTGAATATTGGCTGTGGCTGTGGATTTATTTTTATGGATTTTGTTTTTCCTTAATTTGAAATCTGGATAACATATAAGTATGACTTTTAAAAATTATTTAATAAATTATATTAAATGCTCACAGGCACAAAGTAAAGCTGTTTAGCAAGATGAATTGTCAAGTAATGGGTTGTGGTTGTGTAAAAAGCGATCATTCAGAAATATTCCACATCTTGTGCAGGTTAATCAAAGGGATAAACCTGTTGCTAGCTGATCTGCATATTTTGAAAACATGTTCGCAAGCGCAAAAGCCAGTATCAGAAGGTATAGAACTGTTCCATATGCAAACTGCACATAGTATTATCTCTGCTATATAGCATTGGAGTTGTGGATATGGATTGGACAAGTCTTCATATCGTACTGTACATAAGTAACTTTAGACTGATGTACATGCGATTCCATATGCAATCCAAGAGTCGTCGCGGTAATGTAATATTTTATGACGTACGTTAAAAACCGTGCAGAGGGAATGGTAAGCCATTATATACACAAGATTATACCAAGACATCAGCAATTAATATGCAACTTACGTGTCATTATACTTTACATTGTTGCAATACCGTTGTAAACTAAGACAGGGCTGTAGCATGACGTATCATAAGGAACGAGCGTGCGCTTTGCGAATGGATGTTCTGTCAGTCAGGTCAATCAACAATCTGAATCGGCTGTACTTTAAAATTGTATCCTTTGCCACATTTTCAAGAAACAACCTGGGCTTGCGTGCATACACTTATGTGT
>JAQGAP010001358.1:0-20688 GCA_034697805.1 Orchesella bifasciata
GAGACGTCGTGATGATCACGACTTATCACTACAGGGCCTTTAAGCTCTCCACTTTTGATAAGTTGATTGAACTTTTCGCATAGCTTGGAGCGACCCACATAGTCACTATAAAGAATTCTCGCTTGTGAGCCTACTACAAGCTGAAAAGCAATTCATTTACATTGAAAAGATCATTTTACAACGATGTGTTTTGATATTTTATTTTTTATTTTATTTTTTTACTTACTTTGTGCTTTCCAGCTTGTTGAATCCATTTAAGATTTTCGTCATATTGAGCTCTCACGTCTGGATCGAGGTTCTTATCTTCACTCAAAAGCTCGGAGAAGAGTTGGGATGCAGCCTCATCAGTTTTTCTCAAGTCTTCTTCCAGTCCAGAACAACAAACCCAGCGGAATGGTCCGAAACCCAGTGAGAATATGTCGCTGCAGATGTAGTAAAAAGCATGCCAGTTATGAAAAAAAGGCACAAACAAATTTCATAAGCTAACTGAAGTAACTGTTTACAATACCCCATAATATCTTCGACATATGACGGGTAAAGAAACTGAAGTGAAGTCGATGATGAGCAATTGTCTCCTATCTCCTTTCGTACTATGTCAGCACCAGCCCTGCTTGCTTCTAGCAGAAATGCATTGCCATAATCCCAAAACTTTAGTTTCCCTTTTTCGGCCAAAACTCTAATCGCACTGACTTGTCGACGTAAACTTTCCTGGACAAGACTTTTGAACTCGGATGGATTTTCAACCATCAGTTTATGGGATTCTTCGAAAGAAATTTGAACTGGGTAATAACCACCTGCATGGGAAGAATCGATCATGTAGCATTACTACTGAATATATGTTAACCAAGTTTACGATGCATTACCATTGTAAGGATTATGTAAAGAAGTCTGATCCGAGCCTAAGTCCACAAGAAGTTCTCCTGTTTCCTCCATTTCGTTAGCTAACCGTTCCCACAAAGCGACCACATTCCCATGATACCCTATGCTTGTCACTTCGCCAGTCTTTCTTGCCTCACGTATGCGAGGGATAAGCTGATCTAAATCTTGACTTATTTCCAAGACCCAACCCTGCTCATGACGCTTCTTCAGTGCATCCAAACTCACCTAAAGAAATGACTTGTCAGTGACATAATTTGTTGCAGATTTATGCATTGCTTTAGTTTCTCAATTTACCTCAGCAATGACACCAATGCACCCAGCAATACATGCTGCTTTCGCTTGAGCTCCGGACATTCCACCAAGTCCGGAAGAAACAAAGACTTTCCCTTTCAAGGTGTTTGCTTGTAAATATTTCCTTCCAGCGTTTAGTAATGTTATCTATAAGTAGCCAAAAAACGGTGTTATTCAAGTAAAACAAATTTGAAACTCTTGGTATAATACCGTTGTTCCATGAACAATTCCTTGTGGACCAATATAGCAATAACTCCCAGCAGTCATTTGTCCATACATGGTGACATTCATGGCAAAAAACTTGTCATAATCCTCTTGCTTGGAGTAATTAGGAATCACCATCCCATTTGTAATGACAACTCGTGGACCAACTCCTGCCCGAGAAGGAAACAAACCGAGGGGGTGGCCAGAGTACATGGAAAGAGTTTGAGTGTCGTCCATCTCGCTGAGATATTTCATGACTACCCAAAACTGAAAATTCAATAATGGTCTGAAAATGATTTGTAATATAGAAATTGATTTGCGTAATTTTGTATACCTGAGCCCAATTAGAGAAAACTTGTCCATTTCCTCCATATGTCACCAACTCTTGGGGAAACTGTGCAACGGCAGGGTCCAAATTGTTAAAAATCATTAGCATAACAGCTCTTGCTTCTGGAATCCTAGCAGGATAGGCATCTATAGGGTACGCCCTTAAAGGAAATCTTGGGGTAAAACGATACATGTAAATGTGCCCATAACTTTCCAGCTCCTTCTCGAACTCAGACTGCAATGAATCGTGCAGATCTTTGGGAAAATAGCGGAGAGCATTTTGCACTGCCAATTTTCGCTCATTTGTAGACAGACAAACTTTCCTTACAGGGGCGTGGGGGACGTTAGAATCAATAAAATTCCCTGAAGGAAAAGGGTTTAAAGGGATGCCCTTTGTGAGCTGTTGGAGGAATGTAAACTTATTATCCATATTTTGCATTAATTAATTAAATTGTTTTTCAAAAGGATAGGATTCACTTTCACATGTGAACTTCGTCAGGATAGTCCAAGAACTGGAAATGCGAAGAAGACGATGGCATGATATATCGTGGAAAATTGAAGATCTGGTCACCAATTTTGTTTTTCCAAATGACAGTTTGGTTCCGATTGGTTGAATCGATGGGCTTGGTGGTGTTCTAATCAAGAATTATTAAAAACAAGTTTGATGATAACCTTATGCTACGTAGATGTACATGGTCATTGATCATTATGCAATAGCACACAGATATTTCCACTCAAGTGTCCTAATTGAGTTAATTACAACGCTTTTTAAGTATCTTTATTCCAAGACAAGTTACAAAGTTCATGTTACCATATTCTTAATTATTCGTACACTCCATACATATATCATATTTACGCTATCATTTTATTCTGGTTTTATTGGACCATGTGAGCTTTGGTGTTGGGGTAGTACAGCGTGCTAATGGATCTCTCTTCCAAAAGGTCCTCGACAAAGTGGTGGTGAGCATACATGGGCACCGCAAGTCGATGAAATTTTAAAAAGTTAAGGAGCTTCTCTTCCACCATCTCTTTCAGTCTGGAGCTTCGCCACACACTTCGAATGATGTTTGGGTCCATTTGCACCTAATAAATAGATTTATGGCTTAAATCTGATAAGTTTGGCATGAAAAAACCTTAAGGCTTACAGCGTCAGGGTTGTCGAGATTGGATATGAAATCCCGTATAAACTCCACAAGTTTGATGCCGTCACCAATATCCTTAAAACATTAATTATTTAAATATTTAACAGATGAAAAAGCCATATTGGTGAAAATAAATTATTCTGATCTACTGATCGTAAATATATAAAGGTACATGTTCTTTGTAGAGATCGTTCAACTCCTGAACAAAATTATCCCATTCATCAATACAAAATACAGCAAACCAAGATTGACAAAAGTGATCGTATAAGCATGTCGTTTCGCCCTTTTCCAATCGCTCCATCATCTTATTCAACAAAGTCTCATGTTGCCCATACAATGCTGACAGGTTGGAGAATGAAAATGACTGCAATTATTAAAATTAATCATTAATTAATAATCACTCGGAAAGTTTTGTAGTTGTAGACTTGAGTGAAAATCTATTTGGTGTTTAAGATTTACTTACGCTTTTGGACATGCACTCCAAGCTTACAATTCTCGACCGATCATCCAGTCTGACCTTGAAAAATCTTTGTGTGTTATCCTCATCATAGTTTACAGAGCCAGTGACAACTTCCGTTGTACATTCGCATGTTTCTTGACACGACGCTCCGTGAAAATCATTGCATCTAGCGTGTGAGCCTGGACTCCTCAAATAGAGATAATACCAGTCTCCAGGTAGCTTTATGGCTCGAATTAAAGGCTTGTTGAAGCGTATCACGTTGAAATCTTCCAGCTTTCCCTGACCTCCTCCTTCAACGCCGGAGGATTCTATCAGAAACTCTGCAAGCTAAAATATGAATTTGTTTTTAAGAATATAAGAAATTCTCTGAATTTGAATAGTCAAGATTAATTTCTTACTTTGTATCCAATTTCTTCAGATTGGTAATAAATATGATTTTGACGATCTGCCAAAAGAATCTTTTGATACGATGCTGCTGGACCGGCTGCATAGATATTTGGGTCATTTGTCTTAAAATTCCCGTCAATCACAATTCCGTCTTGGTACAAAAGATAAGCTTCTGACAAGGCTGCAATTCAAACATCAAATCATGTCATGTTTTGAGTTTTGATGACTGATTAAAATGTTCATTGAAACACTAACTAACCACTGACAATCCCATCATCGACCCGTTTATAGCGATAGCAAAATAGGGCAAAAGTTGAAAAAGAAATGTGAGCGTCCCTTTCCGTCAGTGACTTAAAATGTGATCGCTTTACGAGCCCGGATATTGAGCATGTTTCCCAATGACTAAACTCATAGTTGTCCATCATGTACACGCCAAGGTTTCGAAGTTCTTTAGTCATTGGATTACGAACCTTAATTAAATGTAAGTACGTTAGTTTGTTAAATACAGCTTAATAATAATGAGTTGTGTGTTTACAGGTAAAAAGTTCATACTTTGCTGGATAATGTATATCCTTGTTTCTTCTCCCATTCAATTTCTCTATCAGGAGTGCCTATAATCACAATTTTGTCTGGAGAGATCCCAAATGCTAGCAAGGCTTTGACACATGAATATGTTGTTAAGCCTCCTCCAAACACGATTACTTTCTCTGCAAATATCCAAAGTACTTACAATGGTGCATTTCATGTCACGAAAATTTTCGGTATTCTTAATACATTTGGCGAACTTACTTTTCTTCATGAAGGTGGTGTACATTCGAAGGAACTCAAGGGCAATATCAGCCTCCACCTCATTGTTTATCATGAAGACATTTTTGGGTTTGGGAAAGTCACGACTATAATAAAAAGTACATGGTACAGGCATAGGGGAAAGCGTACATAAAAGAATGAATTTGAAATTTATCAATGAAAAAATTACTTGAATTTGAGATTCTTTGTATCCTGCAGCTCATGAGTAGCCGTGTTTTTCTTAAATGCCATAAAATTCGGATCATTAATTTCCGGCTCTGGACAATCCAGCCTCTGGAACTGTTGTCCAGGAGCGAGAATCAGTTTATCGTATGGAACAACATACTCCGAATTGACTACAACATATTTGGCATCCCTCACAATGCTCGTCACCCTTCCAACAACAACTTGCACCCACAAGTGAATCCCCAGTCTTTGAACCCACTCCGAATCGCTCTCATATGACATTTTAATTCCTCCATTTCGCACTGAGAAAAACTCATTTCGAACGGGATCCGGTGGAAGTCCTCCAGGAAGTCCAAAAGGATCAATGACGGTAAGATGCTTGAAGCTCCTGAAAGTGCTCGAGATCAACTTCTCCAGGCAGCTAATTGTCGTTGTCGACGCTCCAACAAAAACTATTCTCTTTGTGAGAGATATTTTGGGTTCCATAACAAACTTTTTGGCAGTGTGGATCAACGCGTAAGGATCGCAAGTGTCTTGGACATAAGTAGGAGGCTGTCTCTCATCATCGTAGGTATCCGTCATTTTCAAATCGTCATAGTGGATCCGCTTCCGTGGCATGAGGGGTACCCAATCCTCCATGTTGTTGAGGATGGACTGGTGCTCAGTTGAGGCATTCTGTGCTTGCTTTTGGTAGATACGATGGAACAAGCATTCCTTATCTTCCAGTCTCATCACTTCCTTCAGAAAGAGTCGACCATGTCGTTGAAAAATTGGATTGAGGATAAAGTGGTGCACGTAACCAAATGATTCTTCACCGTGAGCCGAGTAATATGTGTGCTTTTCTAGATCATAGTTAATCAAATATTTGAGGGCTTCCTCTTCCGTGCTAACAATCGCCAATCCGACTATTGGCATCCCCTCATAATTCTTAACTTCTGCAATATAGCAATTCAGTTTGGGTCCTGTTGATTCGTGCGGTTTGCTGAAGGATTGGAGGTAGTCCTTGAAAATTTTATCTTTTTCCAAAAGCGTGGCGATAAAGTTCTTTATGGAGGTCATATCTCGTTCTCTAGCATGACGAACACGGAGTTTGCTTGTTATAACACTCTTGTGAAGTAGGAACAGATCTCTGGGGTAACTTGACTCTGCTTTGGGAATCACTCTGATAAAGTTGTCCAGCCAAGCTGCCTCCCTGATCCCGACTGGGACTGCAACAATGAGATACTCACGGTTTGGGAAAGTTCTAAATATGTCCCGAAACATGTCGGCGTTTCTGCAAATGTATTTTTTCCCATTGTTGAAGAGCTTAATGGCGAGTGCGTTTGCAATACCACGAAAAATAGATTTCCCCTTTGCGAACGGTCTCTGCAAAGGATATTTGGTTTCATCGGGAAGCAAGGCGGTGATGAACTTTAGCAAACTTCCAGTTGTTGTCAACTGCGCTTCTTCAAGGGCATCAATGTCCGCTGGTGACATCATGTCTTTGGCTTGCTCGAGCGTCATCCCGTCATCTTGAATCATGTTGTATACATCCCAAACCTTTTTGAAAAGCTCCACCTTCTGATCAAAGTTTCGAGGTGGAAGTCGCTTCCCAACGTAGAGAGTATCTTCTGATAATCTTCTCCTCACTTCGGGACTTAACTGCTGAAGCTGGACAATGCTTTTGTGGTCAAAATGAGACTTTGACTGCAACTTTCCGCTTTCCACCATAAATGCTACAACTGGCCCTTTTTCGGCGTTGGAATCTTCTTCAACGTCAGTCTTTGATATGGAAGCTTCCAAGTAACCGCTTACGTCAGAAACGCTCAGAGATTCTGAAATGGATCTAACGCGGTGAGGAGGAGAAGATACATCATGGTCCTCACCTTCATCGTCTCCTACAGTAAGTTCCATCGTAGTTTTATCTTTGGGTGCAGGAACAAGCTCCATGCCTGACACTTCCCTTTAAAAAGTACCAATTTTTTTTAGCATAACACAATTTTCAATATCACTAATGATAAAATCTTACTCTGCATCTCCATTTTCTTCACCAACTTCTCCTGCATTTTTGGAACCACTGAGTCTCATTCCTTCTTCGTTATTCATACCTTCTTCTGACCCTTCACCAAATACCTCTTCGCCATCAGCCCCGATGTGCATTTCGTCACGTTCTCCACCTTCAATCGGCGAGCCTTCCGTTTCTAATTCTGTTTTTCCAGCGTCCCCAACAGCCGCCACTACTTGTTTGTGGTCAGATGTCGGCATGACTAAATCATCCCCATCAATTATTTGGATTTGTTCATCTTCTTCTTCCAAACCTTCGCCTTCTTCGTTATCTTCCTCTTCATCCTCCTCTCCTTCCAATTCAATTTCCTCAAGAAGAGTATCTCCCTCATAGCGAGAGGAAGCAGCATTGAGCTGGCTCTTGGAACGTGAGCTTGGTGTCCCACTGTTGTTGCTCATTTCCTCCTCAGGACTCCGAGTTCGAAGACCGTATAAGATGATGTCTTCAGATACCTTCGTTGTGAACTGGTGAGGACGAGGGATTTTGTCATCCAGTTTATCCGCTACGGAACTGTCATTTTCTGACACGACATCATCACACATACTGAACTCCTTTATGAGCTCAATATCGTACGGGTGGTGAGGGGTCGCTTCGTCTTGGCGATGAATGCGGATGCCTCGGTTAGTTAAATTACGCTCAGCTTCTTTGAATAGTCCATCAAATTCAACGTCTACCACCGGTCTAGCCAAATGAAACAATGAATTAGGGAGGAATTCTTGGAGTATGGATTAACGTATGCATTTATGGAATATTAGAGAGTCATACTTGGTCGTATCATCATCAATATACACTTCATCATAGGGATGAGGCTTGTGAAGGCCATGGAAAGGCTCCAAATGGAAGAATTTATTCAAAAGCTCATAGTCAATGTCTGCAGATACTGAAATGATACCGACAGCCTCGTTCTTCCACTAAAATATTGAACATTACTTCTATACTCATTCAGTTTAAGATTAAATGGGTAAAACATGCTAAGATCGCTTGCATGATCCTATAATACCTCTGCAACCATGCTCTGGTTAGATTTGTCGGACATGGCAATTATATCACTGAGATTGCTTTTTCCAAACTGAGCTTCAATGGTTGCGGTGTCCAGCGGAAGTAAAGGCACCAAGTCATCCAAATCATGTTCTCTTTATGCAGTGCAAAACATCTCATCAGCAACCTTCACCCACTAACTTATCGCTAATAAATAAGCAATTAGTTTTTAAGGAAAATAAATTACCGTCCTTCTCGTACTAAAAGATGTGGCATCAACAAATCCTTCTTGTACACTATAATCTTGCGCTTCTGCCTTGGAACTGGGCTAATTACTATTTCTTTCACCAATGGTGAAAATGCGTAAGCTGAAAGTTAATATGAAAAAAAAATACTGCTAAAAAATCACACCAGCAGAACAGATTGACGAGTAAATTGATTGCACAAATATATTTGGCATATACGTCCTGTATAATTCATGTCTGCCATCTCAACAATAATGTAGTCCATGTGAACACACGAGGAGAAAGTGTTGGAAATGATTTCCGTGAGGCAAACATCCTCTGCAACTTCCGGATTACAAACCTACGTGTACACTAAATTGATTACTTTGCATTCTCAAAGTTGACAAAATATTTATGCTCATACAAATAATCTCATATGCAAGGTGTTGATTGGAGTCATATTTTTCATGTCATGATGGTTTTTCCACTTTTTTGAATTCTTCATCATGTTAGCTGTTGCTGGTTTATCATCAAAGAAAGCTGCCGCTACCAAACGATCCGATTCAATAACATCCGACACTGCCAAGGAAAAGCAGCATGTTTCGCTGTAGACAATGTACAAATCATTCATATTATTCATGTCTTTCAATGTAAAACATAAGGAACGCAACTTGTTATTAGTTTTATCTGCGCATCGCATACAAAAGAATGACAGGATCCTCAAACTTGAATTGGCTATAGTCTTCATCTTTTAGGAGCTTTCTAATCGCTTGAATATCATCAGCCACAACTTTCCTTGCTGTGTATTCCTGCAACTGCGTGAGCTCGTAGAGGGTGTTGTGAATGTCATCTTCTTCGCCTTCTAGACCCGGTACAGTAAACCCAGGAGCCACCCCGGGCTCGTGATCCGACTCGATGGAGTTTTCCCGATACTCCATAATTAACTTGTAGAGAAAATTTCAGTGTAGGTGGTGTAGCAAATTAAAACTAATGATGATAAGTATGACAGCAATAAATTGTCAGTTTTGTTTACTATTCTTGAAATTATTATTGTCGTAGGACATGACATTTATTATTGGTCTTCCTCTGATCGATTACACTAGCACAATTAGAATCCTGTTACATATTGCCCCATACCTTGGTAACATGAATATTGATGATAACGCTATCAATTCCAGTTGTTTCCGATATGGATATAATGTTACCCGACAGGCGGATGCTAGCATAAACAACTTTTTCTGGAACCACTATTTAAAAAACCATGAGGGATTGTATTTTAGCCTTCTGTTTGTGGATCGATGAAATGACAAACAAACTTATTCATGACACTAACAGTTTATTTGTCAATCAATAACTAATGCCCTTCCTGTCATGATAATAGGGATAATCATCATCAAAGTGTATGTATTTAATTCTGACATGCCCCTCGAGAAACTCATACAATACCAATAAAATAGGTTGTATTGTTGTATGTAAAAAAAATATCACGTTTCATTTGGCCCCATTATTTATAATTTCTCACGTTTCCTAACTATCAAAGTATTTATGTTGGCAGATAAAACGGTTGGCGGAACTTTCTTGGTTTCAAGTTATTTTGAGATTGTCCGTAGATGTGAAGCACTATTATTAAACAAATTCATGAATGATTCTCTCGTTTCCGGCCATATAGTTTCTGTCAAATTACGCATAATTTGGCACATACGAAGAACTAAGTTGTGGGAGTTAAAGTTAATTATGTCAGATGTGTTATGATGATTCGTATCATCAGAAAGCTGATACGTGACACTCCAACCTTGAATGAACTAATGATAGTAAATCTATCTGAATCTGCGTCATTGCTTATACTTGTAATTTCAACGATTGATGCACTTTGGCCGATTTAGAAATACTGAAATACATTCGTGTTTTAGGTAAATGCTGACAACAACATCCTGATAGTAAACTATCAACCTTTTAAATTAGCTTTTAAAATGATAAGTTCACTGACCTTGTGGTATCTAAAGTTTGTGACGAGATTTTTCTTTCTCGTTGGCGCATCGAAATTCATTCTTGTAGGAAACAAAACTAATTTGAGAATTCATATCGACCAGTCCAAAATTCATCAGCTATTTCGTCACACCAGCTTCCTAATTTGCTTTTCATACCTTTTGTTATTGGTGTACAAAGTCGTGATAGAGTTTTTAGCAAGTGATCCCAAGTCGCATCCATTCTCTTTGCAATTTTTCATCCAAATGGTATACTTCTTTGTGAGCTACTCTTTTGGTGTTGCCTTCAAATATCAGTCTGTCTTGAAAGGGCATGTCCTTCCTGTTTTTATTCGACAGTACATCAGATATTTCTACAATATTCATGGTTTGTTTATACAGATGAAAGCACATAATACTTGTTTCCAGTCATAATTATCTGTTCAAAATTAAAATGAATGTTTTTCATACAGATAAATACAAAATCAAAAGCGGTCGTACTACCCTCAAATGCAACAAATTCCTGACAAGTGTCCTACTCATTGGGTTCCTAGTGTCTGTTCAGAATCTGATTTTAATCCTTAAAAAGCCAACTCGACCTCAGTTTCTAACATCCATTCTTCAAGATCCACTCCATGCACCAATTTACCTTAAACTACCGCTAATCTTTCTGAATAGTTGGATTTGGATAAGCTGCTGGGCCAACGTTTACTTTTACGTTTTTCATGTTTACGTCTACACTAACTGTGGATGTCATCTCCTAAATGAACTTAAGTACGTTATGCCCGCATTTGTTGTCCAAAATTACGAAAATGATTGTGACGTTATTTGTTGTGATTTTTTAACAGTTTCATGCGTAAGGTCCATTTGACGATTCCTCTCCTGCGTCATCCCAAGGAGACCATAAAAATACTGCAAAGCTTTCGGCTTCTGCACAAATTGTTTAACGATACCTTCCAGGACATATTCATGCCATTGCATAAAGGACTCGGGATCAGTATCTCAACATTGGCACTCTTTGGCGTTCTTAGGTTGACTGGTCGTCAAGCTAAAGTGATGGGTCTTGTGGCGATTCTTGGTGTGATGTATTTGTGGACTCTCTTCAAGAAATTTGGATACTTTTATGAAGCCTCATGGGAAGTTCGAAATGCTTGGTTGGGCACTCCCACTATCAGCAAATACATGCGAAAATTCATTCAATCCCAACCCGTATTTCGCTTTGACGTGGCTAACTTTTATTTTATTAGAAAATCTACAGTAATCACGGTTATTTGGAGTCTGGTAAATGGAACGGTTAATCTACTTCTAACTTTTTAGAATCATATACAAGCATTTTTTTGCCTCATGAAAAACTGAATTGTATATGAACTATGAACCCTCAACGAGGTAAAACTTTCAAAGTTTCAGTAATAATTAACCGGTGTCTTTATGGTCTGGATATAAGTAGCCTGTAAAGAATCTATATTCTTCTATAAATATACAGACATAAACATTGGATATATTTGGATGTACCCTTTTGGTGTTGCAGAAGTTTGTTACTCTTAATTGGCTCTGAAAGCAATAAAATATAATGACAATGACAAAGTCGGGTGGAAACTTATGAATATTTTCAAGGCGAATAAAAAACTTTATAGCAAAGGTATTGATAATTAAACTAAACTTAATCAGTCAGGCGTCTTCATATATAAATTTTGAAGGCCATCAAGTCAGTTTCATTTTCACGGATGTATCTCAGTTACTCCATTTTGAAGGATCTGGTGGAGGTAGATAAGCTAAGCGCCTAGTTCCTCCACGATCGAGATACTTGATAAAAAAGATTTCGTAATTTACACTTTTTTTGTTGTTACTATCATGATAAACCGAATTACCATTAGGTACTTGGTTTTTGCCACAAATTTTTTCTACTACATCGGTGGCACGTGTTTTTTCTTTCGGCAATACGACAGCTTAAAGGACATCAAGATTTACATAGTTAAGTCCCCATTTAGATCGCTCTACTGCAAATTTAGCTTTTCAGTTTGCTGTTGTTACAACCTTTTCTTGATCTACCGTTTAATTAACGGCTACTTCACCTCTGATGAGAAACATCCGCTCACATTTACATTCATTGTACAATTCATCTACTTTATAATCAGCTACTCTATTCCAGTCGCTTTCCAAATTAATATGTTTATTCATGGAGACTACATTCCTGGATTCATTTGTCAGTATCTCAAATTCTTCAACGAGATTCATAGTAATTTTAGATTGTATTCAATAACAATAATTTTGATATTTAACCTCAATAGTCTCAACTTGTCCCAAAGTTGCTTGTATATAAAATATTGCAATTTTTCAACAGCAAAGTACAGTGATGGGAAACCGGAAGTGAGGGTCCGATGCAATAAGTTTATTACTGCAGCATTCATTGTTGGAAATCTCGTTAATGTGGAAAATACATTGCTCCTGTTCAAGAAACCGGAGAGACTGCAATTCCTCACATCGCTGCTAACTCAATCTGCACATAATACAATCTTGCATAGACTTCCACTGATGATTCTTCAAATGTGGGTTTGGCTTCATCTTTGGGTAAGTGAAATGAACTAGTAATTTCTGGTGGTCGAAGTAATTCGTCAATTTTCTTAGTAAGTTATTCATCTTTCAGATGAACATATTTTTCTACTTTTTTCACATTTACGTCTATACATCCTGTGGAAACTTTCTCCTCCGAGAGCTGCAGTGAGTTAAAATGATGTTGAATGTTTGCCAGCTTTATTTAAGCAAAGGATAAAGTTAATTTTATAATTTTGAAATCATTTACAGCCCGAATAGTAATAGCGGACTGACAAACAGCGAATTGAGGGAGTCCAAGGAGAGCATGAGAGTATTACAAAAATTCCAAGTTTTGCATCGCGCCTTCAACTACTGTTTCCGGTCTTACTTCTTTCCCATCCACAAATCGCTCGTGATTGGTATTTGTACTTGTGCTATGTATGGCGTCATTCGGCTTACCGGACCAAGAGCTATTGTTATGGGCTTTGTATCTATTCTTGCTCTCATGTACTTGACGAATCTATCAAGGAAGTTTGGATTGCTTCATGAAAATTCTCGGCTGTTAAAACAAGGCTGGTTCAACTCTCCCCGCACCAGCAAATTCATGAAAAAAGTCATAAGATCTCAGCTTGAGTTCAGAATCGAAATTGGGCACTTGTACTACTTAAAAAAGTCCACGGTGTTGGCGCTTATGCATGGCATTGCCAATTTCACTGTAAGTATTCTCGTTGCCTATTAAAATTGAAACCGACCACCTTACAATGGAGTACAATAGACAAGGCGAATAGAAAGTTGTAGACGTATTTGATTGTAAAGTTGAAGCTATTTTTAGCAAAAAAGCAACACCGCTTTATTCGCGATGTGTACAAATAAAGTATTAATGATTTTTGTCATCCCACACTATTGTACCTATTTACCACCCACACTATTTACTATAACGTTTTTGTTCGTAAAGCAATCAACCATTTACAATAAAAACGTAGCAATAAATTTTTGCTAATGGGTTGTAAGTAACTGATTAATTTCCAGACTAAATGATTGACATGAAGGCATCACTAAATTGAGAGAAAACAATAATGTGACCACTGCATCCTGCATGCATTCGAGCTAAACGCAAATTTCATTAGTTTGATGCGTCTGTTTACATCTTCTTAATTGGGCTGGCTTATTTATTTGCCAATGTTATAAAATAAACTCTAATTATCCAAGCATTTTGTACATACGTATATAAGAAAATATATTTAGCTAAGCATGAAAACGACCTTGCTGTTGAAGAAACCTTCCAGCCGGAGTGTCTTTCTTCAGTTAGGTCAGTGGAAGGTTCGGCAGAAGCTCGGAGTGCGTTTTACGTTAAACTACTCCCCAAAACAAAACGTTGCACTAGATATTTACACATTGGGAAAAATTTGAATGTGAGTTTTTAAGCACATTATTTCTGAAAACTCAAAATGATCAACAGACTGACTTGGTTTTATATTGTGTTCTCAACCAATGCCCTTTACTACATTGGTGGATCCACATTCCTCTTCTCAAACTATAGCACTGTAAAGGATGTCAGGATTCACGTTTACAAATCAACATTTAGATTTTGCTACAATTTATTGGCATTCAGTGTCAACGTAGCCTACATCTTTTTCATCATTTACCGAGTTCTTCACAGCTACTTCTCAACGGATGACAAGCAGTCTCTCACTTTTGCGTTTGTCATGCAAATGATTTATTTTTTTCTGAGCTACTCCCTTCCAGCGATGTTCCAGATCGAAATGTTTATTAAAGGTGCAGACCTTCCCAAGTTTATTTTGCAATACCTTAAGTTTTTCTCGAATATTCATGGTAAGTTGACTTATATTCTTCATTAAAGCCAATATCATTTAATACAGTGGCGAAGTCGGTGCCTCTTATTCTTCACTTTTCTCTTTCTCCTTTCCAGACAAGTATGCCGACAAAGGAATAAAGAATAACTTGGTGAAAGTTAACAAATTCATGACTGCAATGTTCGTAATTGGAATTTTGGTCAACTTTGAAAATATTGCTCTGCTCCTCAAGATGCCACATAAACCTCAGTTCTTCACATCGGTTTTTGTTGACCCATTAAAGGTTCCGCTATACTGCCGAATGCCATTGATCCTTTTTCAAATGTGGGTGTGGATCAATACTTGGGTGAGTTTTTTATTTAAGGCTTGGACAAATATTTTATGTAATATGATATGATATTGCAATGTGAATTGTAGGTAAATGTCTACTTTTACATCTTTCACATTTATTTGTACACCAACTGTGGACTTTTTATCTTGCGAGAGCTCAGGTAAGAAATTTATATACTAAATTACCTTAACAAATTGGGAAAAGTTTAAAGAATCTGCTTGAATTCAATTTTAAAGCCCGGATAACAAAAATCCAAGAACAATTCCGGAACTCCGCAATTTCAAAGATGGACACAAAGTGGTAGAAGGTTATCAAGTTCTTAATCGCATGTTTCATTTCTGCTTTCAAACCTACTTTTTGCCAATGCACAAAGCACTGGGAATCGGTATTGCGACTTGTGCTGTCTATGGTTGCATCAGATTGTCAGGGCCTCGGGCTATTATAATGGGAGTCGTGGCACCACTTTGTCTCTCGTATTTGTGCATCCTGATTAGAAAAATGGGACTGCTGTATGAGGAATCATCAAAAATCAAACGGGTCTGGTTGAATTCTCCACACTCTGGAAAATACATCAAGAAAGTCTTAACAGCCCAACCTGAACTGAGGATCGATGTGGGTAACTTTTACTGTGTGAAAAGGTCCACCGTGCTTACCCTCTTTTGGGGAATTTTTAATTTTACTGTGAATTTACTAGTTGCATATTAGGAAGCTAAGTCTCTGGTATGATAACAGCCATTGATTATATTGATTAGAAATGTACATAATCTACACTGTATTATAAAATACAGAAAAGTAATAATCTTATTTTTTCGTCGGAAAATATGTTGGATAAATATTTAACCAACTTTTATGTGCGCTGATCATACGATTAAAGAGCCACTTCATGATACGAAAGGAATGTGAACTAGGACATTCTTCCAAGACTGACTTTTTAAATGTGATTTTTGTTAACTGCATTTGTACTGTTGAGCACTTGCATCAAATATAAAGAGTGGTCCAACCAAATCGTGGATAACTAAATAATTATTTTCTTTTGTTTAATACGGGTTCTTATGCTGCATGGATAGTTCGTATAACTCTTTTTGGCAGCTTTTTGACTCCTTCGGTGAAGAAAAAGAGAGTTGGTTAATTTATTTAGTAGGCGTTGACTACATGACATTACTCATGATATCCCGTATGCCACATGGGTGCTGATTATCATAATAGTTAATTATGCACAATAGTTGTTAATAGGCTTTTTCGAAATCAAAACAAATTAAGTATTGATAGCGAAACTATAGATCGGATTCTTTTGGTTATTTCTCTATTTGGAGGTACCTCCTAACGAATATTTGATGAAGCATCGATAAAAGTACTAGTTAATCAATTATAAGATCAAAGACAAAACTTGGAATCCATACGGTCGCGGTAGGAGTTGCTACATTCCAATTAGAAACAAATTGGTGATTTGAAAGAGATTGTTTCTATCTGGTCGTTAGTTTACAATTTATACGCAACAATCTTTAATTTTTGAGCTCCACAGGCTCATTTAATTTTGACTGCTTTTGATGTTGCAACGGCTAATTACTTCCTTTCTGGTTGAGAATTAATTTATAAGCGACTATCGGGACGTAGAGAGGCGAATTCTAATCTGCTTGTTTATTTACACTGGATAAAAGGTAAAGGCTTGTGCATCAAATATTTAGGAAATTTAATATTTATACCAGAATTATCAAGTGGGTCAGGTATTCGCTTTCGCTTAAGTAATTTAGCCCATCCGGAATTCCATGAACCGACATTACTCGGATTGGATATTTATAAGCAAATGTGTAGAAAATATCATCTGAAATTGATGGTTTTACCAAAAGTTAATAGGGCATGTGTCAGTTATCGTATATAACATCAACTATCAACACAAAAACTGCTTTTGTCCGAAAATCCTTGTCTGAATTCAGTAAGTCAAAATTGTTGTCAGTGAATCACGGCAGTTTTTCTGGCCCAACATGTTTTCGCGTCTTACTCTAAGATATTTGCTCCTGTCTACGAACCTCATTTGGCATGTGGGTGGCATTCCATTTCGATTTTCAAAGCTGAAAACGGATGGAACATTTTTATTGATTCCAAATGTAACTATATCTCGTCGGCGGAGGCTGTTTCACTGGGGAAGTGTGGCTATGAGCTTCATTTACGTGTTCTTCGTCAGCTATCGCCTCAGCTCCCAAATGAGTGGGATTGAGAGCATTGAAGCGTTGGAGAAGTCATTGGGTTCCCTCATTTAATTGATCTACGTTCTTACATGCTACACTGTTGGGATGTTTCTTAATATTCAAAATGTGCTTAAACCAGACCTTATTCCTTATCTGATTGCAGAATATGTCAAGTTTTACAAAGGCATAATGGGTTAGCAAACGTTATATTCTCTTTTTACACACATCCTTTCAGTTTTGGACAGAGTAATATGCATTCAAAATTTCTATGCAGATACGTATGGGGCCACGAAGATGAGGTCGGTGAAATGCAACGTGTTTCTGACAACACTTTTTGTTATTGGGAATCTCGTCTTTCTTCAAAACTTTTTGTTGATGATGAAGAAGCCATATCGTCTTCACTTCTTTACATCCGTATTGAATGATCCACAGTCCACTTCTTTCGTGGTCAAATTACCATTAATTCTGCTTCAAATCTGGGTTTGGTCTAATTTTTGGGCAAGTGGTGTCCTTTTGTAGTAATTATACGATTTACAGGGGCAAAGTGAGATAGTCACAATATGTTTCATTGATTGCAGACAAACATTTACTTTTGCATTTTTACAAACTATGTCTACGTCTGCGGTGGAATTTACCTTTTGAAAGAGCTCAAGTAATTTATTTAAAATTAGATTTATTTTTATGACTGTGAATGAGCGGAAAATGAAAGTACATTTTTTATTTCTAGTCCAAAACTTCTCACTCGCAACTACAGATATAATACGCAAGGTAAATTACGTCAGCCAAGGCATTTTGCAAGGGTTATCAACACATTCCGCGTCCTTCACATCATATTCCAGAAAACGTACCGAATGTGGTGGCAGCCATCTCAAAAAGCAACTACCATTTGTATAGCCATCTTGGCATTGTTTGGGATGATGAAGTTGGAAGGACGTCAAGGAAGAATCATGGGGTTTGCTTCCAGCTTCTGCATTCTCTACTTGGCATCTTTCTATCGGAAACTTGGACTTCTTTATGAAACATCAACAAAGATGAGACAAGCCTGGCTTGCATCCCCATTTTCAACAAAGTGGACGAGGAAGTTCGTTCATTCAGTTCACGATTTTCGCGTCGATGTGGCCGACTTTTACTTTGTGAGAAAAACGACAGTTATCAATGTTCTCTATACCATTCTAAACGGGACAATTACACTTCTGCTAGCATATTGAGACCGCAAACACTCCAAAAACTCATGCCATACATACACACTTCATCTAACCTTGTAGAACGTTTTATCGATGACCTCTACAACTTAATTTGATTCATTGATCATGTTTCTGTGATCGCAACTTGTCATACATTCTGAAACCGTTAACAAGCCACAATAATCAATGATGGTCATATATGTAGTTCTCCTGATTAGTATCTTATCATATAGATAGATCGATATAGGTTTTTATTATTAAGATTGATTGGCCGCAGCCCTTTACAACCAGTAGTTCATTCAATTTATTATGTTTATTTTGTAACAGATTATAAATCTAGACATATGTTTCTTTCTTTTAGCATTAGGTTTACATAAATTGCAGTGTTTCTGAGCTTTTCTTTGTTCACAACTCTGAAAAAGTTTTCATAATCATTTATTAATTTAGGCAGATCATACTCATTTAAGAATTTCCGTCGTAATACATTATATTGAGAGCACTCGAACATAACATGAAAGTAGTATCTTATCATATATCTTGCTTATTAAATGAGCTTCTTCACGTGACTCTTAATATACACACTTTCATTGTTTCTAGATTGTACAGATCTGCATCACTATGAATAAAATAATTGTGTGTAGAAAAATGATTATGAAATTTGTGTTTGTGAATATCATAATCATGATGAATGAGTTGATGCTTGAACTACTACTTTCACCACTAACGAATTGCGCCTGTTTCATATTTTTGTAATAACGCATGAAGTAGGATTGTCCATACAAGTACATTGTCATTCAATCGTCATCCAATGAGATCAATAAATCCGCTATACTTTGTGCTCAATAAACTTTGTGCTCGAACGTGTTCTATCATTTTCATGTACATCATATTTTATTTAAATCAGGCACTAATACATGGTAAAAGGTGTTCGTGTTGTCACATTTAGTTATGCGATGCATGACATGGAAGTAGGAGGCTCCATCAATATATTTTTCATAAGGCATTTCTCCTCGATCAGTTTCAATATGCATGGAAGCCTTTTTCCGTTATTAAACTCGAATGCATAAAAGTTTAATTGCTAGTTTGAAGTACTTAAATTATAATTGGACTTTGCCAGTATTCAAATGAATCTTCTGAAATAATTATGCAGTCTGGTCTGGGTGATGTTCTGCGTCAAACGAGCTCGAAATTCAATAATGTAATTCATGCATAACATTATTGATGAAACAGATAACCTTTACGGAAGTCGTCCGTCTGATTCTGATCAGACACTTCAGTACTCCAGAGTCTGGAGTCCAGACTCAGTCAGTTAAACCATTTTTCCACCTTTCAATCAAATTTTTAACATGTTCTCTACTGTTACTTCACGTTATCTACTTTTATGCCAAAACTTGGTGTGGTGGGGTGGTAGCACTCCCTTCACCCTTCTTCTTCATCGAACCAACCAGAAGATTTCGTTGAAGCCCATAATAGCATCTCGAGAAAGAAAAGTTTATCACTGGCTTAGCATCTGTGTCAATATAATCTACATTATTTTCGTTGCTTATAGACTCATTTCAAAACTCAGAAGTGAAGAAAGGAACCTTGAATCCTCATTCGCTTTTATCATGCAAGTTTCATACGTCTTGATATGCTATACTACTTCGGTGCTCTTGAATATTCAAACAATTCTACATGGGGATAACATGCCGTACTTCATTGCGGAGTATGTTAAATTTTTTAGGAGAATACAAGGTAATGTAAACTACTCATTTTACTTGTAATAACTTCATTTTAACACAAGCTGCATATTGTGATATTTAATTACGAGTTTTAACGCACGCAGACAAATACATTTGTCGTGATGCAAAGCTGGTAAAATGCAACATGTTCCTCACGGTTCTTCTTGTGATTGGGAATCTTGTCTACCTCCAAAACTTTCTCCTCATGCTGAAGAAACCACATCTAGAGCATTTTTTCAGTTCATTACTGGACGATCCTCAGAATAAGGGACTCTTCTTGAAATTTCCCTACATGTTTGCTCAGGCATGGGTTTGGTATAATCTTTGGACAAATATCTACTTCTACATTTTCACAGTTTATATCTACATTTGCTGCAGTATTTATCTATTGAGAGAACTCAAGTAAGAATTAGCAAAACCAGAAAACTAAAAATGATATGCTTTACCAGTTCTGAAATTGCTTTGTTTTACGTAGCCCAGCGTGGAAAAGTCCGAGAACACAGGGAACTATCAGGCAAGCATGGCCATTTATCCGAGAAATAAACACTTACCGCATTCTACATCAATTATTCCAGCATTCGTATCGAAGTTGGTTTCAACCGTCCTCAAAGTCAGCTACTATCCTCATAACTATATTGGCATTATATGGTGTGATCAAATTGGAAGGACGACAGGCTAGAATCATGGGGTTTGCAGCAACCTTTAGTATCCTCTACCTGGCATCCTTATATAGAAAGCTGGGACTATTATATGAAACTTCTAAAAAGCTTCGTCAAGAACGGCACACGTCCCCTTCATCATCAAAATGGATGCGAAAGTTTATTATCTCCATTCCCGATTTTAGAGTGGACATTGCAGACTTTTACTTTGTTAGAAAAACCACGGTTGTCAGTGTTATGTACACGATTCTCAACGGGACAATTACACTTTTGCTTGCTTAGTTTGTGGTGCGATGCCAAATTTCATCAGCATAGCGTACATATTATGTATTGTAAACATACACGAACGGAAGAAGTTATGGTATATAAAATATAGTAAACCCTATGCA
>JAQGAP010001359.1:0-20687 GCA_034697805.1 Orchesella bifasciata
ACAACTGAAATAAACACGATGAAATATCAAACAAACCATAGCTTAAAGCTACGTGTCTTAACAAATTCTCGTTTGATGATGTGGATATCTCTGATGCAAAAGGGTATTTGTATACACGTCCACATATGATATTGCATACACACTCAGGGAAAAAGCATATGAATTGTCATGTCGTCAGTAGCCTAGGTACACTCTATATATCCTATATAATCATATTTAAGTACAGACATTCATATACATATCTGAATATGCAGCGTTTACTCTTCACTGCACTTGACTGTAGCAAAGCTAGTAGTAGCAGTCAGCTTTTGTGGTTTCAATTCAATGCTATTGCAATATCATCTCGCATCGCTGTGAAGTGAAGTAACAACAAATCTCTGCAAAAAATGAACAGACAGATAGATAGCTGCTAGCAGCATCACTGACTGAGGTACAAAGTTATGCTCGAAAATTTTCAGAAAAGTTTAAAACAACTGGCTTCTGTCTTTGCTAGAGTTTGTTGGCAGTTACTTTACAGTCTTTGTTGACGATAAGCCAGCAGCATAATAAAAGGGAACTTGCTATGCCGCTGCGTTAATGACTAGGACTTACCTAAAATGTACCTTTTCTCAACGTGTCTTGTTACTACTGATATGATAAAACTTCATTTCATGCCTTGTAAAATTGAAAATGTACGCTGCAGCCATTTTTTCCGATGCAGACTAAAAATGATATCATTAAATATTCATACCCCAATCGAAGGAAACACGGTTGCTCTCGTGCAAGGCTCTCAGTGATTTTTCTGTAACGAGCAACATCAACCACCTCCTACCTAATTTGATTATTATGCATATACGGCTCATAATATGCTAAATTCAAATTGCATCTGATCTGACTAGCACAAGTGTTTGTTTCACAAATTCCTTGATCTTCATAAACAGGCAACTGGTGCTGAAAACAGACCTTGTGTTTGTTACATTTAGCTTTGCAGGCTGCAGCTCTCTCTTTTTTTGCATTTTGTGTACAAGGGGAACTACAGAAATGTCAAGATAGTTCGTTGTTCATAATCAACTGATCATAGTTGCTAGTTGCTGCTATACCCAAAAAACGTATGTTAGGTAAGTGCATCTAATCAATCATGTCTATGTCCGCACGTACAAAAGGTGCGTGTGAGTGAGTGTGTCCGTTTACTTACACACATCCAAAATCCACATCCTTCACCTTTCAAAGGAACTCTATATCTTGATGCTCTCAGTTGGCCCTGTACCGAATCAATCTAGTAATGCATATTGATAACCACAGGCTAGGCACTTTTTGTAAAAGCGTGTTAGTGACGTGTTCTGCTATATTAAACTCCCCAAAAAGTGTCCAACACGCAATCAAATTGGCTATAACAATTTCATGCAGTTGATTTGGTCACAATCACTACACATGTATGAATATGGATACAAGATCAGCTACTTTTACTTTGCTAAATGCAAGCAGTCAGTTGAGGTGCCTGAGGATATACTTTTGTTATATAATATGTTCATTACATAATAATGTCTCTGCTCATTATTTTCAGTTAGGTATATAGCCAGGCTATACTGCTTATACATATAGGAGGAAAAGCCAAAGACCTCGAGCTTCGAGTTCACAAAAGATTATGTGAATGATATCCAAATGTATTATGCCAAAGAGAATTAATGATTTCAAACATCAGCCCATAATTAATATGATGTGTAGAGAACAGCTGAAAAGTTGGTGATGTAAGCCAACGTAACAGTACGTACGACTTCAAACTTGAAACTTTTCAAAAAAAGATGATGATTAGGCTTGGGTTGTCGGAGGCGTCAATTGAATTGCGTGATAAAGGATGAAATTTTTAAATTATGAAACTTAATTCGTTATGAATGATATGATTTTGGATAATTTATGCATATTTCTAATATACAAATGCTTTATGCTTAGCACTAATGCCAAATTACTGGCCATAAGACTGATTAGGATGTGTGAAACAATATTTAGTCATTCTTACTTCTGTGTAAAGCTTAATCATCTGAAGTCATGAGCAGGCAGATGCTTCGGTAAGTGAGACAAAGGGGACTGCTCGGATTCAGATCGCAAATATTTGACATTAGTTGCGATTTCCAGTCCAGTTCTGCTTGGAACTTGTTTTCGGCGTCTGTTGGTTTACTGCTGCTACTCTCACTCTCAGTATCCCCTTTTTTGCTTTCCTTACTTTTGTCAGATTTAGAATTTTCTTTGTCTTCTGTACTTCTATTCCTATTTCTTCTTCCTTTCTTTCTACGCTTTCGCTTCTTGTTCTTTTTCCTCCGGCGTTTGGCTCTGGAACTTTGATCATGATCATCATCACCTTCCTCTTCCCTGCTTTTACTTTCGCTGGAGGAAACTGATTTAGACGTCGACGTGACAATGCTATTTTCAGTCGAAGCAATGATCTCCTCGTCATCCTCCTCAGATGCTGCGGTTTCATTCGCGTTCTTACTGTATGTTGGTAAGCTTCCACCTGTAATTTCGACTTCTTCTCCACCTCGCTTCTCAACAACTTTCGGGAACGGGCCATCACTATGATTTAATGGTACTTTGATAACAATCACTTGCGGCGCTTTCTTTCCATGCGTACGCTGATAATCTTGGGAGAAAATGTTTGCCAAGTGATCAGTTTCTACCTCTACCTCACTGGACATTTTAGTCGCTATTTGATCTTCAAATACATCTTCAGCATGGGTTTCAGTGGCTATTTGATCTTCAAATATGTCTTCAGCATGGGTCTCAGTTTCGGGAGTACCGTCAGCGTCACCACTAGGAACACCACTTCGCGATTGAAACATCATTCCATACAACCCAGCTTGATCTTGATTAGCCCCAAAGTCCATTTGATTCGCAAGGTATTCCTGAATTTGACTGACAAGATTTGATCCACCATTGTTGGTTTCAAATTGAGATTGAGATGGAGATTGCAGCACTGCTGAAGCTGGACTAGTCGCAATTGGGTTGGGTGTTGTTGAACTGATAACCGTTACAAAGAAATTACCCCCAAAAGCCGAGGGTTGAGTTGGCGTTGCTGAGGCAGGGCTAGGTGATGGAGCTCCGTGATGTCGAATGAGAACTGATGGTGGAGTTGGGCCACCGTTGAGAATCGTCTGTGTTCCTAAATTCCCATCCCGACGGTTAGTACCCATAAAAAATTGACTATTTCCATTGTGAGGTGGTTGAATGGTCGTCGTTGAAAACATAATTGGCCCAGAAGGATCCATAGGATCATGCACTACTACTTTGTCCACTACAACTTGTTGTACACCAGGAATCTGAAGCTCTTTCGGAAGCACATCACGCTCATCTTCACGCTTAAAGTCGTCAAATTCATTAGGGTCAAATTTAAAACCATTACCCAAAGTTGAGCCTGATGATGCCGCTGTGTTGACAGCGTGTTGCTGGGCAAGTAAATTTAGCTGATGTTGGAGCTCTTGTTGGTGCTGTTGGTCAATTGACATCACAGGCGTTTGAGGTGGAGTTGATGGGGACGGAAGGAGTATGGAAAATTGAGGAAACAGTTGAGAAGTTTGTTGCTGTTGCTGATTATATTGAGCATTTTGAATATTTTGGTTAGAAAATGAAGGTTGTTGTTGGTACTGCTGGTGTTGATTAAGATGAGTATTCTGAATTGAAAATGAAGGTTGCTGCTTCTGCTGTTGATTTATAAAAATGTTCTGGTTTGAATGTGACTGTTGCTGGTTTTGTTGCTGATGTTGATTCATAAAAATGTTCTGGTTAGAAAATGAAGACTGTTGTTGCTGCTGCTGCTGAAGTCGATTAAGCTGGTCATTAATACTGGTTGGTGGTCCTACATTATTAAAAAGACTAGGAGCAGATTCTGAATAATGTCCCATGCCCATGTTGGCGTGCGTTTCGTAAGTTTGAACAGCGTGCACAGGAGCGTCCATTTCCATAACGTTGGGATCATTTTTCGCATAATCACGAGCTGGGGACATGGGCTCGTTGAGCATGATTCCATGTTTGGCCATCTCTTCTCTCATTGTCCATTGTGCGTTTGGAGTAAACCTCATTTTTGTAGGTGGAGCTCCTCGCTGGAACACAACTTCCTTTGGAACCATCTCTTTATGATTCAACACAACCTTCTCGAGTGTCAAAGGTTTACCAGGCCTAATTTTAGGGACATAAATCTCTGGTTTTTTAAAGAATTCGTGTGCAATTTTACTCACAAAGCGTGGCACAACATCATCTACTCTAACTGCGGCGTCTCGTAAACCCCCTTTCAGCACAAGTCTATACTGCTTCGGCTTGGGAAGTATGTACTGACGACGAATTTGATAAAAGGGTGGCTTCACAAAGTTTCTCCGAATAGGAGGCCTTAGCTGAGGTGGTAACATAATATTTGGGATGTAAATGGGTTTGTCCATATTGACACGAACAGTCGGTCGTGGAGGTGGAGGATAACGTGATTTTGAGGGTGGAGGTCTCACTGTAAAACTGCGATGAGTTGGTGTTGCTGGCTCTGGTCTTGGAGGTGGGAGGAATGATAAAGGCTGCACAACATCAACTTCTGCATATGGTGGTCCAGGAGTTGAGAATGTTGGTAGAGCTGTCAGAGCAGGACTACTTCGAGAGGTTGAGATAGTTGGAGGTGGCGATTGAAAATTGTCCACTCGAGCTATTTCATGCATCAGCTCACTCATAAAGGGGAAATCGGGATGGTTAGGGTTGTATGAGTTTGTTGGTTTTTTATTAGTCTTTTCAAATTGGTTAGGATAATACGATTGATAATGCAAGTTGCTACTCATCTGCTGCTCCAAGTTATTCGAATATGTTGTATAAGGAACTGGAGGCAACGGTGTCGTTGTACTGGTAGTAGCGGTAAAAAGTTTCGCAAAATTGTGATTTTGGTAAACTTGGTGAATGGGAATATTATTGTGTGGGGCGAATTGGTTCACGTTATGATGATACGGCTCCGGAGATGAGCTTGGAAATGAGTAAGGCCACGAATTACTGTTTCCATTTCCAAAATTGTTGCTATTACCGTACAAATTTGAAATGGTTGTGGAAGGCTGTGGAGCATTGGTTACACTTTCAAATGTTGGGAAATTTGTATTTTGCTCCTGATTTTGCCTGTTTCTGTTCCCCAGCTTGAGAAATTGTGAGAGGTAAGATTCTGTCGAGGTTGTCACATAATTTACCAGTTGTTTAAGTGGAGGTACTGGGGAGAACTGCTTTAGAACATTCTTAATTTCCTTCCGGATTAGCTCTGGCTTTCGCCAAAACGGTGTTGATTGTATTGAAGGAGCCGGTTGTTGACTTGGAGTAAAGAAATTTGATGAGGGAGTTGTATTCATGATCACGGTTGAATTCCCGTATTCCGAGTCAAAACGACGTGGATGGTCAATTGAAAATGGATTGGTATTGTCTTGTGAAGAAGCTACAACTCGATTAAAGTCAAAATTGTTGGGTGGACTACTTGGAGTCATACGTAGATTCACATTCACTTTTGAATGAAGGAGTTGAGCATAAGCTCTTTTGATGTCCATAATCATTTTTAACTGCTTTTCATACAAATGGAGTGGAGCTGCCAGTGGCCTTGGATTTTGGGGATTGTTATCATTCAGATAAATTGTTGAAGTTCCTCTTGTGGGAGTAAAAATGGAAGGAGCGTCCTGACGAGATGAGGATGATAGAGTAACGGAAGTAGCGGAATGTGGATTTCGCACAACAGAGGCTTTGTTGCTACCTTTCTTCCGAATTATGATCGCTGGTTCTATAATAAGCTCTTCGCTTCTGCCAGGGATTCGAAGTTGTGGATGTGGAGTGCTGGAAATTGCAATTTTGTCGTAGAGACTGGATGGAGTACTACTTGGGTAAGTATTGAAAAATGGTCTTGGTGTACTGCTCTGCATTATCATTGGAGGTTCATCTACCGCGAGAAGTCCATCCTATGACGGGAAATTGAATCCTTACTTACACACTGCCACTACTTGCACTAGAATAAAAATCTTGTTTTCTTAAAAGTATGAGCTCACCCTTCGTAGGAATACGTTATTGTTGAGAGAGGACATCGCTGTAGGTGAAGGTGGCACAGTGGGTGGTGGACAACGACGCTTTTCATTACAAAACACAGCTCCAGTAGACTCGTAGCATGTGCAGTCATTTCCACAATTGTCCTTGTACTGCCTACCTCTTGGACAGTTTGCTAAATAAAATCAGTTATGAGACACGCAGGAAATATAATCATTCGAATATTTAAACGAATGAAATTCATGAGCATATTCTGCATACCATTTCCATTTGTTTTAGCACACTGCAACAATCTTTCACATTTTGTGATTCCTGTTGTGATATCGCACCAACAGGCTGTACATCCATCATTATAATAATGTCCATGCGGACATTTTTCTAAAATGAGGGTGAATGAAATCATCCTTAACTTGGCCTTCCACATGCATATTTTAAGTATTCATGGAACAAGAGTTACTTACGGGAAATACGCCATGAGTGCGCAACTGAACAAAGTAAGCTAGTAGCCAAAAGTACCCATATTAGTCGAAAATGTTGACATCTAAAACCTATGAGATCCATTCCGAAACCTTAAAAAACTCCTATTTAGCTTATAGCTCCACTTTATACACTTTCCGAGAAACACGCCATTTACTCAGCTTTGACGTCTCTAATAACACAACCACACACTTTCACTTTGATAAGAATTAACCTGGGCTGGAAAGCGAGTCCTGTACGTACCTACATTGCCTAATTACCCCAAACTACTGGAATTACATTTTGCACTCACTTAGGATCCATGCAAATTTGTCTTTCTCCTAAAGAAGTGACTGAATTTAGAATGGAGCACCAAGCGGTAGGCAATCCTTCATTATGTGTCACTATGAGCGTTATGAAAAGCGAAATGAAAACGAAATCAAATCTGTTTGTTGATCGCGATTCCCAACACAAGCTCTACTTTTCAATGAAACTGAAAATAGACACTGCGATTGTTGTAGTGAATCTTAAAAAATGCACCGAGAACTAACAATAGACTACAGAAGGCATCAATTACGTTCCCATAAATTGCAAAGAATGACTGAAACCACATATCACAGCGGATGGAATGAAAGTGGATTAGAGTCGGCCAGTAGATCATCGTGTCTCTGGGTCATCATATCCCCTTTCGTATTATCGAAATAGCGTCAAGTGTGTGCGTTTTATTGCTTTAAATAGCCACATGTGTCTCACCGTATCTACAACTAATGCCCACATTATTGTCTACTACAGTTTCATTTTTATTTCAATACTTTTTGTTAAAAGAAAAAAAAAATTCCCACGACTGCAGGCTGAGTTTGCATACACTTTAGATATACAAAAGATAAAGCTGACAAACGCCTACGAGTATAAACACATCATTCTTCATTTTCCCGAGTAAACAAGTGCAAGTGATCATAAGCAGTAAGCATCCACATCAGCGAGAGTAAAATCACCAGTGATATAAATAGTTGAGAACAACAGAAAAAAGTTCCCATGTATTCATTTTTCGTGTTGAATGCTAATTACCGGTTTTAGTTTTAGTATGCCCTTTTCCTTTCCTCCGAGACAGGCAACAGAACAGTGTGCGAATAAATACAGCAATAAAAGACATCAATGAAATTTCCGGTTTTAGTTTTGTTTTACTCTTTCATACTAATCATATAGCTTTGTTTCTACCAACAAGTATAGAGACAGTAAAAAATACGATTATCTTAATAATCGCATATGAAATCTTTCAAAGCGTGCTTACCGCTATGCATGCAATTATCATGTACTCTATTTCCTCTAACTACGTATTATATTTTGTTTGCTCGTTAATTTCGCTTCATTGAGATAAACCCATTTCCTGTCTACAACAGCAATTCGAATGGTCCAAAAAAACAGTGACGAAGCGTAAGTGTAAGCATGTAAACTGTACAAGAAAATGCATTTATATTTGACAACAATAATTCTCGTATTCGTAAAATACATTTGATAAGGCCAAACATAAAATGCAAAATTCATATCCTTTATATAAAAGACTTAAAAAATTATGTTTATAACACTACCAAATGTCTCTACGATAAGACTAAATTCTAACAAGGAAACATCTTGATTAGTCTATGATCCAAATCCAAGCAAAAGCTCTTACTCCTTACTGCCACCACATTCGCTTCTCGGCTGCGTCTTGAAAGGACCAACAGAAGGTTTAGTTCCGTTGCCACTGTTGATGAACATTATGAAGTTAACAACTTCCGACGAATTCAAAACCTTAGCTGACTGGGCTAGGTCAACAATCTGCTCTGCAGACATACTTGTAAATCGAATTTCATATAGTATGTCGCCCAAAGCATTTCTTAACTTCACTCCGTCTTCAGCTGACACTTCTCCTTTCTGACCAGCTTTGTGCTTTGCCCACCTATGACATTAAAATGAAGGGGATCACAATAATTTATTGGTGGAAAATGCATTGAAAATACCGTTAACCTAAATCCTACATATAGATTACCTTAAGACAGCGCGGAATACATCAATTTCCTCAATTTTCTGCAGATTAGCCTTAACAATTTCGTGGACGGCTCGTTGAGACAGAGTCAAAAAGGCTTTACTCCGTAATAATGCCTGTTGGAACCTATATGATGGAAATGAAGCAACAAAAGACAAATGAAACCATATTTTATGATCCAAACAAATAGTATTTTATTTAAAACCAAGCAAATGTAAGACAGACCTGGAAACATAAGTGTGGCACATACTCATCTCACTTTCGCTTGCTTTAGGGTCGTGAAAGATCTGATTAATTTTTTGACAAGCGCCTTCCATGGTGCCGAAAGGACCCAGAGCAGCATTACACTGCCTGTGCACATTCCAATACTTGAGGTGTGTTCCAATATTCATGACTTCAAAAATGAAGTTGAAATCCTTGCCTTTCAAATCCACTGGCGTATCCGCATGCAAGCTCTGGAAAAGATAACGAAATCCCATTATATTATGTTTATTAACCCATTCAAATTACAAAAATATACATGCAAATCTTCTTACCTGAATAACTTCCTTAAATGGCTGAGGATTAAACTCCCCAAAAACAACTATTTCCGGTTCAAACTTAGCAGCCGTCCCTTCCTCATCTTTCATGCTTTCTTCCTCCAATTTCTCATCATCCTTAATTGAATTCTCACCACTGGTCGCAAACAGTCTTTCGAAATACGGAAGCCGGAGCGACAGCAGCAACTTGGATGACTTCACCGGCGTCTTCTCACTTCCCACGTGGAACACAACGTCATGAAAGCAATCCCACTGTTGGTCTTCTAAATGTTCAGCCACGTGCACTACTCGCTTCTCAATGGAATCCAATTTCAACTCTTTCCACCTTTTACTCTTAAACTTAACAACAAGAGGCTGCACCTCATCGGTGGCGTAAACAATCCCACTTCCACCTTGGGGTACCAAAGGCTCCACATAATCCGAGTCTGATGATTCTGCCATGTTATCAACAAGCTCACCAATCGGTTCAACTGTAATGTTAGCCATCTCAGATTTGGGTATGACTCGTGCCATAGTCATAGTCTTTATCGATCTTTCTCTTCTTATTTAACTCAACACTTAATCACTATTTATCACCAACTAATACAACCCTAATTTAGTTAATGGTGAATGAAGTCAAAAGTTAAAAAAAAAGTGTTTTCTCAAACGGAAAATGCTGCCAAGAACAAGCAGATTCTGTATCAAACGCAAACAACAAAACAAAGAAAAAAAGCAGGCGAAAGGATGAGGAGCACAAAAATGAAAATGTTTTGACCTAAAAGTGCGTAGCCGCTATGCAAATGCACATAAAAAACTTTGATGCACATGATTGAGATAGAGGATTCGGATCGGATCTATTCATAAGGAAATGGATCTGATAGGAATACAGGATATGCAGATCTAGAAATGTTAAACTTTTTGTTTGATATTTTATCTTCGATCATTCATCCATATTACCATTTATAATTTTACGTGGTTTATGTTTCCATTCAGCTTTCTTTGTTGTTTCTTCCACTGATCATAGGGTTGGTCGTTACGATCACGAGTTGATAAAAAGGTTCATTTCCTGTTCATTCCTAAAGCGACCTCCAAAAATCAAAGGACGTTCGTTTCTTGTAACCATCAAGTCCAAGGTCAGTCATCGCTGCCGTTTACCAACCAAGCTACTGACGGGGTGGTGAGGACAAGAACTTACAATTTCCCTTAATTTCCGGTACCTGTCAGCTAACAACATGTTAACAATGTTTTTTGCATATCGGATCAATCATAATCATATTTTTGAGTACTATTGATTTCTCCATTTTATTCTGGAACAACAAGGACGAAGCGTAAACCATGCAGCAGCAGTTCATGTTAATCTAATTACATATTCCCAAATCCACATTGATTCGGTTCAAGTTCAAATGAGATCTATTGTTGTTTGTTCATTAATTGTACTTCACTAATTGTCAGCCAGGTAGATATTTTACTTCGATGTACCCTACTTTACAATAAGTTTTTTAACGTCTCGCGATGCCCCAAAGTTTCGGGCATTGGACTTCATTATTTACTGCATGAGACAAACCGTGACTTCCTGCTTTAAGCAATGAAAGAATGGAGAGGAGCCTCACTGGTACTGACTGTCTGAAAAGGAATGGCGTTCGTAAATTATGTTCATCAGAAAATTATGTCTCCATTCATTCGGCTAATGGGATCAATATCCTTAAGTTTTATTTGAAATGCCAGCTGAATAATATAGGATGAGAACGAAATGACAAAAAGTAGAATACTGTTATCTATATATATATACTACATATATGTACATCTACGGGGCAATCTGAAAATTCGGTTTAACCTGGATGTCCTACAGAATGGAGACCTCTCAACGTGAGTTTTTTTCCACTTAGGCTTTGGAAATGGAGTCGAAAAGTTATTGTGTACTAACTACAACCAAATTCCCCCACAACATTCCTACATAACTGTTTACTAGGCATTCTATTAAGTCATAAGTGCCATTTTGTTCATGGGTTCCTTTCTCCAAAACAATAATGTTGATCACGCACAGAAGCTAAATCAATTGTAAATTGGCCAGGTAGTAAACAAATTCCTCTGAACTGACTTAAGTAGTCAAGTCAGTCATGTCAAGTGGGGTTCAGCCCATCATAGCGAATTCAATGAGAAAGGATAAAAAATTATTAATACGAAGCTGGACTAATGTCTTATGACATGAGTTTGGCACAGCGCAAGGCTACAAACTACACTTATATATGCAGAGAGTAGACGAGCACGAGCATAAAAAGTTGATACAGGGCATGAATGAATGAAAAGAACGAAACACTAACGTCATTTCCCAAGTCAGTGACTTGTCACTTTACAAGTGTAACCGACGCAAGTGGGGAGGAGGAGGAAACGTCAATAAAATCACATTGGTAATAAATGGATCAATCGCTTTCCCGAATATAGTATAGTTCACAAAGTATTGGATATTGAGAGAGAACAAAGATGTATTGAAGTGAAGCCTAAATAGTTTAAATTATGGATACATTTTCACTCTTCATTTTTTGCGTTTCCCCAAGTTAGTCATGATATGTAATAGGTACGCTGATAATGTGAAAAAAAGTCTTTAGTTCTGATTGTGATTAGGTTTGTTTAGGTGGTGAAATTGATGTTTGTTTGTTTGGTGGTTCCTTGTGCTAGTGCACAAGAAATAAACATATTTACCTGTTTTTCGGTGCTCTCACGTACACAGCATTTAGCTTGCACGGGGATAGCAATTTTCGTTTCGTTTTCCTTTGTCATTATCCATTTTCATTTGGGTCCATAATATAGTATATACACCTGGTATCGGTATAGACTGTAGACAGAGTGGAGTGAGTCGTGAGTCAATCCACCACTCCAGTTCTTCATTTCCTGCGAAAGCCAAAGCCAAGCCGGGTCGTGAACGAAATGGGTTCTTTCTCTCTTCGATTTTTCTTTCCCCTTCTAACATGCAAACATGTTTATGTGTGTATGTTTGTAAGCTAAAAGCGCTCACCAAAACCAATATAATGATTATTTTTTCCAGTGTAATGAGAAGGGATAGAAAAGAGCGAGAGAAAGAGAAACGAAAAAGGTAATATCTGTTTTTGTGCAGTCCATTCATTCTCAACTGCCAAGCGACCCACCATGCATGCATGTGCACTAGTCATACTCATGTCACGTAAAAAAAACGACTTTTTGTGTAGATAAGCTGAAGGTGGCAAAAGCCTGTAGTCATCATCACATCATGCAACCAAAAAAATTCGATGTGAACAGAGGTTTTCTCTCTCTCTGTATTGAACATTGAACAGCAATAATAACAATGATTAGAACACGACGAGCTTTTTGTCGTGTTCCGTGTTCCTATGCTCAATGTTGTTTCTGGGCGATTTGGCCAGACAGTGAAAACTTGGGTCTCCTTGCTTTCTCCAGTACCAGTTGCCCTCCAAATTCCCATCAATAAAGACACATAAATAAACCTACACGTTATTTATTGCCGCATTACTGCCATCGCTTGGGTTGCCCTGTACATTTGAAAGTTTCGAGTTGTGAGGAACAATAGGGGCAGAAGCCAGACCCAGGTAGTCAAGGTTGGTTGGAATACCATAAAAAGCTTAAAAGATTTTATTGTTTTGTGACATTCCATTCCCTTCCTTGTTAAATGAGAGGAGGGCAGAACAAACAAAAATATATTCCACCAAAAGAAAAACTTTCACTTCACCTCCACGTCTCCTTTACGCAGAACTCAATAATTGACAAGTGAAAGGGAAGGATCAATAGTTTTTGTATAAATGGTTGTTACTCTCTTGTGTTGCAGAGGTAGGAAGTGAAAGCGTGTCTAAATTTTTGTGACAAAATCAATCATGGAGCAATCTGAAAGAAGAGGAAGTACAACATTTATCATTCAAGGTGCTTTCTCGTAAAATTTTAACGGGTTATGATTTGTAACTGAAACTGGGAAAGAAAAACTAATTTAAATTTATGTAGAGGAATCCACTGCCGGTCCTTTCTCCACGCCTGCAGTATCCATCTCAATAGACGAAGGGGATGAGGATGACCCTGCATGTCCAAGAGCTACAACCCCAGTTAACATTGATGATGATGGGCATCCCAGTCAATCTTCCACGGAGGCTTATCAGAGTTTTGATACAGTGGTGGGAGCGATTGAAGATGTTGCAGTGGGCTCAGAATTTCAAGCACTTCAGAGTTTCTACCTGAGTAAATACTGGAAAGATTTTGAGGGGGATGAGAACTCGGAAAGCACACATGAGCAGTTTATGATCTTTCAAAATTATTCCAAGGAAATGGCACACTTGATTGAGACTCATGTGAAGAGACATCTCGGGAATGATTTTTCATTTTCAAATTTCATCGAACGATGGTATGGCACGCTTGAGGAGCAGCAGCAACAGTCGAATAGTAGCAGTATTAACAGCAATGTCCTGATGCAAGTTAACAGTTGCTTGAGTGCTACGTACGTGTCATTGTCATATCTTTATACTTTTGGTCTGATAATAACTGATAATGATAGCTTGCTATGAATCCCTAATTACGTATTACAGGAATGAAGACTGCTCTGAGGAAACAAACCACCAGAGCCCTGCAGTTAATTTTCATATGACATGTGAAATTGAGGTTTGTGAGGAATATGACTTAACTGGTTACAAAAGTTTAGAACAAAAACGAGAACATTTTGCTATAGACGAGATAAGTGACAATATCATGGGTATTCATTTTTTACAGACGCTCCTATTTACATTGACGGATTTCTGCAAGTTCAAAGAACTCATGATTGACTATCGAAAGGTAAAGATCACATTAAAAACGGTGTTAGCTAACAGTAAATACTTTTGTTCTAAAATTCTACATTTATTTCAGATGCTGGAAGGAAAAACACCAATGTTATCTGTTACACACCAGCGTTTAGATCTGCCCCATTAAATGAAATACAAACTTCAAACAAGACAATGATTTCAAACGACATTTCGACATTTTATTATCAATTCAACATAGAGCGGGCACCTCATTAGTTAAACTGTTCATCCAGTCAATTAGGGACTTTTGTAATGATTGCTGAGACCTCTGCTTGGTCAAATAGCGGAGTGTGGAATATCCAACGTAATCTGCAATAGTTCGGTTAGAAGCTCCACCACTACTTCCCCTTCGCTGCAAGTAGGCTTGGAGAGAATTGAGGAAATGATCAGGGGCCGTATCTACCAAGTCACTAGACTCCAATACACCGTCCACCAAGACGAGATCTTCTGGACTGAGAGCATCGTAGTTCAAAACACTGTCCGGCTTAGCAAGAACACGAGAAAGGAATCTCGCAACGTTTGCTTCGCCCTCTGCACCCAGACTTCCCAATGCCAGAGGTGTCAATCGTGTCCCTATTTTAGTACAATACACATTCTTAGTCAGTTACCGAAAATATTAATAAAAAATGAGATTTGTACAAACTGATCACAAGCGAGTTTCATTTTATTACCATTGATATCCTTCCAAATGACTCGAATTGTCGAGCCTGAAGTGTCATTTGAAAACAATGAGATTAGTTTACCATCCACAATTTGACTGTAGGATGAATGTACATGGCTCAATGTTCTCAATTGAGGATTCAGATTTCTAAAGAAGATGAGGGATAATGGTGGCCGAGAAGGGTTTGCTTCGATTACAACTTCCTGTACAAACAAAGCATATGAAATTTTGATTTAGATCATAAAAATAAAGCTGACTGGCATAAATTATCTGATCAATCCTTTTGAATTTGCAAAAAACTCACACTTGGCAAAGTAGCATCCAATAACACGCTGGAAACGCAAGTGGAAGGTCTAGCTGTACTCAAGCAGGTGCTGGACTTTGAGGCGGACTGGACCGGAGCCTGGTTTGACACCTTTCCTTGACTTCCCTTTGGTCCACTCTTGCCTATCATATCATTGACAGTATCACGCAACTGACGAAGCCTAGCGATCACTTGGAGCTGTCGCTCCTCAATAGCTTGAAATTGTGGATCCATTTTCACTCTTTTCACAGGTGCAAGGTCGTTAGCAAGACTAAAAACACAAATAAACCAAACTCCAGTTAAACTAAACTCGACAGCCACCAATACATGGAATGAATAAAAACATTTGACAACTAATTTTCGTTCCTAACCTTGCCGTTTGAATCCCATTCATTGGTTTGATATGGTACATGCATGTCGGCAAGTCAATCTTTTCCGGCACACCAGCAAGCGGACATAGGTGATACATGGTGACAAATTAGCTTGTTCAAAACTGCTAAAGCTTCTGACTGTAGATTCCAAGTATTGACAATATAAGCTTCTCCCTCGTCCTGAGTCGATAAGTATCGGATTCTTCCTTCTTCTATATCGGTTCTGAAAACAAGATGAGTAGTAGTATTAGAATGAGTTCGAAAAAAATACTCTAGCTTTGAACATAGAATGTTTAGATATGGAATGCAATGCAGTAGTAGGTAGTTCTATTTTTAGAAAATTTCCAGTCAGTATTGCAGTATCAACTGTTTCGATATGGTTCGGCTGCAGACAAGAACTGGATATTAAAAACACTAATGAATGTTGCGGATCGGACACTAGAATTACTAGAAATCGAGAGTTTAAGTTGTTTCAAGTCAAAAGTAACCGATTATCAATCAAATGAAATCCGTTTCGTTGGGATGAAAATAAAGACACTTTACCTCAAATTCAAATGCCAAAAAAATGACTTGTAAATTACCTATAACTCCTAAATAACAAAAGCTGTTCAACGTTATATTCCAGATGAGAAAATATCCAAACTTACCAAACAATTGACAATTTCACTTCAGTGAACAATATGCCGAAAAACAGATGATGAAATGATCCGTACTTTTTAGTCTTGCAGTTCAGTTGCAGTTATCCGGTTCCGCTGTGTAAAGAAGTATCCTTCATTCATTGAGTTATGCATGCACATTTTATATGCATAAAGCCGGTTCTTACGGACGGGGCATATACACAAGAACTAGTGCATGTTGTTGGAGATTTGACGGAAAGGATAACTGATGCTCATCTAGCTTATCATAAGTATAAGTCATGAGTGAATTAAACAATGAAATGATCAACCATAATTATTGTTGAATATGTTCATAATAATATATAAATTTATTTTAATTACTTACACACATCAAAAACTGTATACAATACAATCATGTATAAAATATGTGTGTCCGTATCCGATTCGATACTTCGATAGTCAAACTTATATTGACATTGAAATTTAGTTGAACAATGTAATGTAATGTAATGTAATGTAATGTAATGTAAATGTAACAATGTTGATATTTTACATATACAATTGAATTTCAGTAGTTGATGGCAGTATTATAACTGATAGAAATTATATGAAAGGGATAAACAAAATTGCCTCAGTCTCAAAGAGTCAATGTTACGATTATTATGGATATCTATTAAGCGTAGTGAATAGTGTCTTAATGTATATTTTATAAAAGTCAGACCAGACATCTCAAAAATAGTACATTTCATGGCAGTTTTATCACATACTAAACATTTATGTTTTATAGCGTTATATAATAGTGTCATAAACATTTTTGTTTACAATTATTTTTACAAGTTAAAGTATAAATCAGTTACTACTACTTTCTTATGCCATGTCGGCAAGCACATATCCTCTCTTTGTCATAATGTAACTACCGACCGTGGCACATTAATTACTTCATGTCATAAACATCAACAGATTTATCAGTGATCATGCTCAAGAAATTCATCTCGTTCACTTTTCCAGGAACAAAATCCAGGGCAGCATCTTCTGAGAGACGGACAAGAGCTTTTTGCTCAACGTTAGCAATGTCCCAAATGCGAACTGTACGGATTCCTTCTCCATTAGCTGCTACATAAACTTGACCAGGTTGTGGGGAGACCAAAGCTGACCTACATAAGATGGAGGCTTCTTGAAAGCCACCCTGAAAAAATAGGTGAGAATAATTATTAAAAAACAGTTCAACTCAACAGGTACCATTCTTTGAAATCGTAACTTATGATTTTACTGTGTTGATTCATACCGTAATGCTTTGCACCATTTCACATGAAAACACATCTCGTTCCTCTAATTCTGAATAAACTTTGCCAAGATTGCAAACGACATGTGAAGCACCGACTCTCAAACTCATATTGACTTTGGGTCTGGAAGATACTAACACATGCCTTGATGATGGCTCAAAATCTGCATTTAAAAATGGACCTTCCAGAGGTAGCTGGTGAAACCTTGGATCCGAATCGTCCCCACCAAGCATTTCACAAAACCACATCGAGTTTAATTTCTGGATCAAGAGTCCACTCATATTGAACGCTCTATTGGAAAAGTCAAAAAATCATTACTTTATATATACATGACATAAGTATTCAGATCAATCGATTTTCGCATAAGGAATAAATAGAAAAATTACTGATTTTGGTAAGCTGGAGGAACGAATTTGATCCTTGCTACTGCATCCTTACAGTTAGTAGGAATGTCCAATGTACTAAGCGGTTCTTGTGGAGAACGAATGTCATATGAAGTAATCTTCCCCATCACACTTCCCACGTAGAAAATATTATGATTTACGGTATTCCAACAACATGACCAAAGTGGAGTTTGTGTAGCAAAAGTTTGTACGGGGCAGTTGCTGCTGCAATTAAATAAGACTGCTTTCTTATCCAAACCGACGGTGAGAAGAAGGTCGTTTTGGCCTTGACTGAAAGCCATATCCCGCAGAGCTCGCTGATGAACTGGGAAAGACTGGAATGCTTTCATATCTAAACTATTAATCTTCTTAATACCGTAGCACCCATCTGTAATAACGACAAATTAGATATTTATATTTTGCCAGTTTGGTTTAAGCGAATCAGAAAGTGGACTAATTGAACAAATAAAATTAAAGATTGTTATATAATACGTACTGGGATAGAGAGCACTGGTAATTCCATGTGACACCACAAGCAAGTTCATCCATTCATTGTAGGCTCCAACTCGAGCATTACCTTCCTTGATATCAAAATGCTTTACGAGTTGTAATTTAGGCATGCGAAGTGATGAGAACATATTATTGGACGATTCAGCAGTACGCACAGATCCGAGTTCCAAATCAATAACTTCTTGAGTTGTTTCAGTTGAAGAACGGCAGAGTTTGAGCCTTTTATTTTCATCAGCTAGACGTGTTATTTCCTTAGTTTTAAGATCAACTTGCGCTCGCAAGTACGCATTCCTGTAAATCAACAAAGGAAAGTTCACATATAATAAATAATAATTATATAATTAATTGGTAGCAACTTCTTATAATAGTAGTTTTAGATGCTTTAATTAATGATTGGACAATTAAACAATAGACTTACGATAAATCTACGCGACTTCTTTCCTCTTTTGAATTTTGTAAATCTGTTTTAACTCTATCCAGTTCAGCTGTATCCATTACTTTGAGATTTTTAACGTAAAGGATCCGAATGTCACGTTTGAGTGCTTTGCAGTTACACTGAGGACATCGTTTCTGCGACTGAATCCACTTCTCAATGCATTCCTTTCCAAATACGTGACCACACTTTAAGCAACACACTCTATGCTCCCCAGAATTTGTAAAGTTATCATAACAAATCGAACACATGAAGCCCTCCTCATCCTCAGAGCGAACACTTGTATCTATAAAATAATATTTAAATAATACCAAATAATTACTGTTTAATTCATACTTGTAGTTTTTAAAATGTTGCCTACAAATAGCCATATAAACCTACCAAGCTTAGCCACTTTTTGAGGTGGTCCAATCTCCTCTGCATCATCATGTTCTAAATATTCCAAGTCTTCATTCTCTTCTTGAGCACCAGTTTCCAAAGCTAATGGTTCATTGTTAGCAGGTACAACCATAATGTCACCAAGTCGATTTCTGTTTGCACTAAAGGAATGGCTTGTACCAGCAACTGGAGACGGTGGACGCGTGGGTTCTACGAGTTCTCCGACTACGAGTTCGATTTCATCATCATCATCTGAATTTGGAACGGTGTCATTCAGCATTATTGTTTCATTCCGTGCCGAAAACTGCTGTGGTCGACTAATAACTGCCAACACTTCAGGCTCCATTAGTCTCGATGGTCCAGGTCTAGGCGAGGAACGCTGAGGAGAAATGTGTTGTACAGACCTTTCAATCATCTGTCGTGCCGCAAAAGACAGCATTGGAAGTCTTGCAGGACTTATAGCCAATGAAGAATTTGCCAAAGCCGCCACATGATTCAATTGATTATTATCAACTCCTGCAGGCCTCGAGTCCTCCCCCTCATCATCAGTATTCAGCAACAGTTCAACATCGCTATCAGTCTCATATTCAGCGACATCGTCAAGCACAATCTCTAGCAAGTTAACCTCCTGAGGTGATCCTCCTCCTCCACCAGAAGAAGCCGACTGATTCCTCCCGTCTTCTGGCTCGTCCTCCATGTCCACAACAGGTATGTCACTCCCTCCCCCTCTCCTTGCTCCGTTTCGGTTAGCTCGAGAACGAGTTAACGGACCTGCCCGAGCCACTTTTCCATTCGTACTCAGACGTGGCATTATATAACAACGCAGTAAAGTCTAACTAACGTCAACGTCCAATGATTTAACACTCTCCTGACCAAAAAACAGAAAAGAGTAGAAGTACAAGATAAGAATTACATTTAACCAATGAAATATAAATCGATCATTAAAATGTAAACATCAAAATCAATACATAAAAGCTTTCAAATCTGACGATTTCAATGATATTGAACCGTTGAACGAATTTACCTTTTCCATTTGTTATCGTCATCAAACACCAAAAAATGGCAGTTGAGTCATGAGTGGGTAACGTATCCAGTGATTAGCACTAAATGCACGAGGAGCGTACCAGCCAACTCCTTAATTAAAGCCAAAAAGTTGCACTAACTAGTTCAATTCGATTTTGAGTCCAAACACATTCAAAACATTTGTTGTGATTTTGCGGAGATCCTGTACAGAACACGAAGTTCTCTAGGGCAATGCAAATGCAAAGGATAAATTTATCCGAGTGCGGAGGGATATACATAAGAGATATGCTTAGCGCTTAGGATATTATCCTTTCTCACGACGCCCCTATACCTTTCCTCGTTGTTTGTTCATTTGTTCATCACTAAATGACGCTTATTGATGTGCATAACATGTAAGCTTATATATCTTTTGAGATGATCGTTAAGTTTTTATGTATTTTAGGTATTTGGCATTATGTTAACGATTTATTGAAAACTTTGTTGAATTTTATTCTTATGTAATTACTTTTTCATTTTTATGTATGTGCTTAAAAATATAATTAGCCTGTTTATTGATCCAAAAGTTGTTCGGATAAATCTTCGGCACATTCTTTCTTCCCTTCATCTACCAACTTGAGGAGGTAGCTCAACCATTCCTTCTTTTTGTGTTTGGCTTCCACAAAATCTTTGGCTCCACTGATATCCTTGCACTTGGGGCTGAGTTTGACTTTAGACTTGACGATGGCAGATACAGGCTTTTTGGTTGCGTGTGTCAAGATTGGGAGCATATCTTCCAATGTGAAGTCTGAATAGTCGTCATCTAGATACATCATCCCTCCGGGAAGTCCAGGTTGGCCAGCTCCTCCACCGGCACCCCCAAAGTAGCCTCCACCTGAGAAACAAGAATGTAATGAATTAAAATGGT
>JAQGAP010001360.1:0-20679 GCA_034697805.1 Orchesella bifasciata
AACAATCATATTTCAATAGAACAATCATATTTCAATAGAACAATCATATTTCAATAGAACAATCATATTTCAATAGAACAATCATATTTCAATAGATACCTTAGCATTAAAGAATCCTTAGCATTCTCTCTAAATATGAATTCGCTCTAAATATTACATTCTAAAGACAATTACATTCTAGACATTAAGACCTAAATGTGTGACGTATGTTTGATGTCTATGATTGGAATTTTGACTTAGGCTATCTTAGTGGAAACTCAACAGTTTTTAATTGTATTTGTAACGCCGTGTTGTATCCGGAGATATGAGTTTGGCATTTGGATTTGAGTCAATATTGCTGTTGTTGTCGAACGCTGAGTGGATGTGAGAGCTATGACTTTTGTATGTATTAAAAATGGTGAGTAAAACCAACTCTGGTAATCAAAAATTGTAATCGTGACTCCTGTTTAGATATCGTGAGTATAAGGAGGATAGAAAGCTAGCATTAAAAGTTGTATTGATAGGAAATAGATGTATGGATAATGCATAATGTTAGAATTTCGTGTGTTTAGGCTTTAAAAGGAAGAGTTGTAATTGAATACATGTCAGTGTTTGTGTGGATGCGTTCGTCTAATGTTGGTTTGATCGATTTTTGAGCTTACAATGGTAGTAACGAGGGTAAATTAAAAATTTGTGTGAAAATATACGGGATTTCGACCGATTGAACGTCCGCAAGTAATTTTTGAAAAGTCAATACGTGAGTGACAGCTGTGTTGTTAAAACTTTGACGCACTTTGGAATGCATATATGAATAAAAGTGAAAGAAAAGCTTCATATATTCATGGAATTCGAAAAATTCTAAACATTCAATATGAGAACTCATTTCTACAAAGTACTGATTTCAGTATGCTGTTCAGCAAAGAGACATATTATCTATTTCTAAACCTCTCGTTTCGTTTTTGAAGACCTCTTTAGTATCAATTCACAACACGCTTTCCATTTCATACTCGTGCAGGAGACTATTTTGTTGGATACATTGTCTGGAAGTTGACTCTTCCACCTCATGGTTTGCCAAACTTCAATGCTTTCATCTTCCACTTCCTGCTCAACAACGACTGATGGTTGCTTGCGCTTGTGAGAACGGGAACAACTCGGTCTAGTTCTTTGTCTTTTAAGACACACAACAGTACAAGAGTTTTCTACCGATGGTTCTAAATCAAAATCACCGTGAACATCATGAAAGGAATCATTCAAATCATCATCCGTTCTTCAGTTCCATATATCACAACACCGCATTATTACTGTTATCGGCAGTACCGCACGGAGTCTTCTTCACCAAATCATGAAACTTACTACCTTTACTTTGCAAAACCAAAAATGGTTCTTTCAGTTCTGCTGCTTTCTACGCCAAATTTCAGCATTCGGAGAACAGACAAATCCACGTTTTCGATAATTATACATTATTGCTTCAAATACTTTTCACAATTCACACTAGTGGGAAAGTTAACAATGTTGCAAAGAAAGTAGACTTAAAATAAATTCTGGTAAAATTTAGTGAATGCAGCTAACTACTAAATCGTTTTTACTATTCTTTTGGTCATTCCTTTTAAATTCTGATTTTCTCTTCTTCAGTAATTCCTGTTCTATCCTAAGTTTCTCTCCTCTGACAATACCTACTCTCTTCTCTGCTGCAGCTAATGCTTAGCTCTTGTCTACACACTGCTTCTCTCGTCTGCTGCTGAGCTTTTACTTACAACGATATTTATCTATTCTATTTCTGTTTTGTTCTCTTTTCTGCTTGCTGCTTAGCTTGGCTCTACCATATACCTAGCTACGCTATGTATAAGCTTAAGTACATTATAGGAGTGGTACGGACATATCTTCACTTTCCATTCTCCCTCAATTCTATAAACTTGCTTACGCTGTTTTAAGAACTGCTATTTTAGCTTGGAACATCCCTCAGATGCAGATGCAGATGCCAATGAGTTGATTTATTTTGCAAAAGTTCCATCCTATTCCCTTGTTATTGTACATTTCCCATTCAAAATGAGCCCCATTGTCCATTTTTCAACAGCAATCATTTAAAAAGGACGTCATATTAAAGATTATCCGTGTTTAATGAGCAAAAGCAAGTGAAATATTTGTATTTTCCACAACTAGGCTGTAACTCCAGAGAAATAGGTGTGGTATATGAAGAAGTAGTAGGAGTCCTGTGTAGTTGTTTGATTGTCCATGATTCTACACTGTTCATGTAGTCGTCCTAATTGGGAGTGTCTCATTCGTCATCTCCAGTCAGTCAAGAGTCTGAACAACGGCTACAACATTGATATCAAGGAAGCCATCTGGGGAAATCATACTAATTAGCTACAATTTCTTAGCAATACACAATAAATCCAAACATCCATTTTGGGACCGAGACCTGGGCCGAGTTGAGAATTTATTGAAAAGGCTTGCTGGTACATATGAAAACCAGATACTAGACATTGCTGCAATCAATTCCACGGAGCAATCTGTCGTGGCTGGTGAACCCGACATTATTAGCATGATATGTGAAGTGTGATTGCGAAATTCTCAGATTATGACAAGCTGAGCTGTAACTTCAATTCTGAAATGTTGGGGCGAGTTGAAGCAAAGCTGGATGCAGAGTAATGGGTGCACCAAACAAGAGAAAATGTTCTTTTCAATGATGCCTGCGATGAAGCTGTGAGTTTGGGATGTACAACTTTTATTTAAATTGGTCCACAACTTGTACTAGCTGCGTTGTCAATGATGAACTAGACAAACTTGTCAGTTGTCACCGTTTTAAAACAACACGGGAGCGATGATGAATTTCAAATTGGAAATATTTTTGTGAAAAAATTAAGCTTTCGTAGCAAAACCAATAGTAAGTGGGGCATACATCAGAAATAGACGCATGCTTCATACAACTCTGCTCCGATAATTCGTAGATGAAGTTAAGAAGAAATTGTTCGTTCCAGTTAAAATCCGACAGTTTGACTTACTTGCACAACCCCAGGATTAGGAGTAATACACTAATTCCTGTCTCTCGGATGGGCAGATTGCAGTTCTACTGCTTGATTAGAAAGCACTAGTTGCTTTAATAACTTTAAAATTGTTCGAACTACCAAGAAAGCTTCATCACGATATCATTCATGCAATAGGGAACATACGAGAATCCTTCTTAATTATTTAGTTGCTCATGAAATCTATTAATCGTTTTGAAATGGTCGAAGTTGGCACAATATTTCAACGGAGTGAAAGTGCTTTCACCTTGAGAAAACCGATTGAGCAATATTGTACGTCCGTTTGGGAAACCCTGAATAGCAAACATATGTGTCTTTATAAGCTAAAAGGTGGTAAATCGACTTTGGCTTTTAACACGTTACGGATGTTAACTGATTTTCCCACCAACTCAATCCGGTTTGTTGTATTTACACAAAATGTTCTCATCACAAAACTAGTACAGGGCGGTGAGAAAGTCCATCAATCTCCATCAAGTTTAGTTCCTGCCTGTCTCAAGTCGACGCAAAGTGACGCCGGATATCATTATTGTCGCCAGGTTCTCGTAACTCGCGATTCAGTTGATGAGCTGAGGATTGAATAATTTTTTTGAGAGATTTAGAATCCAGATAACTTAGGACAATTGAGCTGTAATAGTGAAGGGACGAGAAACATTTTGCAGTCTGAAATAGCACAAGCCTATCCGGAAAAAACTAATTTCAGTCTGTTTTACCGGAATCCAATTTTCTCTGCAACCTCCAGTTCTGCCTAGGAAATTGTGATGCAAGTGACATCTGGGATTTTCAAATTTCTGAACATGTTTACTGTACTGAAGAATGCTTTTCTGTTGAAAGTAGTGTTCACTGTAATTAAACCATTCAGTTGCTTCTTAGTCCAGTGAATATATTGGATTTTTGACTGAACGAAAGGCTACTTAATCTACTTTTGCAAATTCTCACAGACATTATGATGCATAAAATCCATTAAAGTACATTCCTGAGGACATTTGTACATATAAAAACATTGTATCTATTTCGTCACGGATAATTTGATACTTTTACATGTAGTCTTAGTATATATAATGTCTATATGTATACACTTATGAATACAAATTTGTAGTGGCTTTAACGTCAAGTTATAACCTTTTTAAATTTAATCGCGTCTGATTGGCTAGGTGGTTTGCGAATGATTTTATTTTCATATGTTTACGAGTTCAAGACCCGGTAAGGGTGTAATTTTTGCTTAATTTAAAATACACGTAATTGCGTACAAAAATCCCATTTAGCCAGTCACTGCACAACCTCTGCATTAATATCTATTAATGTAGCATTTAACTATTCTATGAAAAGATCTTTATTGTACTAATAAATTGTTTCTTTCTTGGTATATGTACTACAGTTACTGAGTGCAACAATGGCTGGTACTCCACCAAAGAAGGACGATGCTTCCAAAGAGACGGGTGTGCCACCACTGTCACAAGTCTCTCAAGAAGAGGGCTCCTATCCACCGCCATCTCAACCAACAGGACCAATGTGGACAACTTTCTCCTTGCGAAGCGGTGATGCATCTTCTGGTCCTTCTACTCCGTGGAGGCCACCAGCTGTACCAGCTCACGTTAAAGCAAAATATGGGAAGCGTCCATATGGAGTTGTAACTGAGCGAGTTCCCGCAAAAGTAGCGACTTCCGAATCACGATGGACAAAGTTCTTGGGACCTGCTCGCTCGGGTTGGGCTGGTCAAGTCCCATCAGATCCACTGTTTGTGCCTCGTCCTTCGTCGTCAAGGACTTCAACTAGGCCGGGTCCGTCAAGACGGGTAGCCTCCGAAAGTCAAGTGCGAACTCGCCCCTATTCAGTGCCTGTTAAACCACCAGCTGCTTCAAATGTTGTTAGACCACCCGCTGCTCAAAATGTTGTTAGACAACCAGATGCTCCTCAAATCGTGAGACCAACTAGACCATCCGCTGATCAAAATTTCGTCAGACCATCTCCTGCTCCATCCGCAGCTCCAACTTCCGTTAGACCATCACGTGTTCCATTTGCAGCTCCACCTTCCATTCAACCATCCCATGTTCCTTCCAGGCCTCGACAAGTTATACAGTTCGCTCCTCAATTGTCAACTGCAAAAATGGGTCCCGCTTCAAAAAAACCAAAATAAGTTCAGTTTGTAGGATTAAGATTTGAAATGTAATAATTGTATGTGTAAATCGAATAAAACAATAATAAAAAAATTTTTTGTTCCATCATCAAGGAAATTTGTATGTTCTCTGACAATGCACAAATATGCACTTTCAGAAAAAATCCATTCCAATAACAGAAAAACTTTTTTAATCCCTGTTCCTGGTGAACGCTTTTGTTCAAGTCTAAATCGATTGTTTTTTGAGATAGTTGACGTTTGACTGAATGAGAGCTTGAGATTGTAGCTATCTGTTAATAGAGTCGAAACCTTTTCTTACATTGATTAACTTAAACCCAAATGATATTAAGTGCTTTGATGAGGACTGTTAGTGTATTTTAATTTCAACCTTTGGTTTGATTTTATCCATGAGATTTTGAAAATAATACGATGTAATTAACATCTACAATCATATTCACTTGCTGCTTGTAACAATGTCATCATGTTAGACACATAAGACTCCATGTGAAGGCTGCTTGTCATAAAATCATTCATTCAGCTAATCTTAACTGTATTAACACCACAGGATATGCGGAAATGTCACCAAAGATCTAACGCAGCATAAATGTTCATTTGCCCGCGAGCATCACAGATTTGACGATATCAAAAAGCTTTAACATACGTGCCGTAGTAATTAATGCTGAGTTCAAAGTAAAAAAAAAATTCTTGGCCTGTGATTTCTAAGTGGAGGATTAGTCCAATCCTGTGCCACATATGTAATTAAAAGCAGAAATCATGACTTTGATTTGATTCCGTCGTTGTACTTCATTGTGTTAAATTTTTTCCAACAGAACGAACTTCTTTCTTGTTTCCTTTGTCATGTTGATACATTGCATTTTGCGTTTTGCATTAAATCTGGAAGCACCGGTTCCGAAATCTTTCCCATCCTTCCACAAGCCACTCCAAAAAGTATATATTTTCTAGAGTAGAAAGTCACTGGTGGACCCAAATGGGTCATTACTCTTACAACTACTTTCTGAAGCCAGACACGCGTAAAAAGGAAATAAATGGTTGTTCTTGCCATTTAAAACAAATCCCGAATAATTTTCACGCTAAATATCTCATTAACCTCCTTGACGACTTTTTCAAATTTCAAAGTTTCAAAGTTCAAATAGACTTCTTCTCGAAACACATTACTCTGTTTATTACATTTGTTTCGAAAAATTTATGCAAAATCGGATGAGATGTAGGCTTGCTGTAAATGAGTGTGTTGACAAACATCTTTGAAAAATGCCTTGAAAATTTGAAAGCATTTTTCTGGGAGTGAGTTGAGAATTCTTCTTTTATTACAGTAATTTATTTAAATAGTAGGCTAGACAATTGAATAAAAATGACAAGCAACAATTTAGCTGTTCTAAGATAAATCACACTCGTCTAAAACAGACCAGAGCCCATCCTATCCTACTTGTCAGGAGCTGGCCTAGGCCAATATTCTTTTCACCTGGCCGCGATTTCAAAGTACAGATTTACGGCGGTATAAAGGTGAACTCCTTTTCCAACTTTCGAGTAACGTAGAAGCAAGTATTGTTTGCGTCAGAAATTGGAAATCTTTGCATCAGAAATGTTTTTTGTGTGTGATTTGGATTGATAAGTCTGCAATGCTTATACGTTAAATTTATTTGTTATGGAAGAGGTCCAAAATAATGTCCATCTGCAAACATTTTTTCGTAGAAAGTTCATTCATACATTTGTATGCATCGAAATTCACGGATAATGTACCTTGATCATACTTATGCCATAAACTTACAGATATTATCCATTTAAACATTACAGTCTACAATTCAATACAGGCACGTATTGTTGGCTAACCGTTTCATATAAAAAATATACAGATGTGTATTGTAAATATATAATCATGCAAATAAAATTGTCTGCTTGCTTTTACGTCGAGTTATTTGTCTTATGAATTTAATCGTGGCAATTTGGTAATGCGGCTAGTGCATCGGATTTCTTTCCATTAGCTCACTAGTTCAATTCAAGGTAACGGAAGCAATTTTTGCTTCATTTAAATACATGTAAAACCAAGTTACACTACCACATACCAATTTGCCACACCCCACCCCTTCATAGATAAATATTCTCGTGATATTTACTGTGACAAACTTTAGTATAAAATATCTATCTGAAATAAACTAATAATATGCTGTGTTTCTTTTCTGTCATTTTCAAAGGATTAAACAAGAATTTGATGGCAGCAAATCCAGTTATGATGGACGAAAGGAGAATCTTTAAGGTTCCGTCTGTACCCTCAAGACCGCTGGCTATTCGAAGGGCATCCACCCAAAGACCATTGGCATCTCGAGCTCCAGTCCAGCCTCCGGCCGCCCCGGTTCGTCGTCTCAGTCTCAGACAACGTAGAAGTGCCAATCGAGCCGCTGCTCCAGCCTCGCCAAATAATCCTGCTGCTGGCATTCCAACTCCATCTCATCGTATAGTTGTTTCGTGTTCAACGGCTACTCGACCTGCATTTAAGGACTCGAAACTGGCTCGTATTGGATTAAGTGTTTCCCAAGTGATCAGAGGTCTTGGATTCGAAGAGTTGGAGGATGAAGCTGACGTTTATCGGTTGGGAGATCAGTTCGTTTTCAATGGGACCGCGTACACTCAGGTCAGACTTTGTGATTGGAATGCTTCATCGACACATCTGTACGACCTCGATCAAGATAAGATGTCTAGCCTTGTTTCCCGATTTATGGCTGGCTGCAAGCGCGTGTACGTGTTCGTCTCCCTACGCTTTGGAAATTTCCGATCTGAAGTCTTGGGATCAGATGTGAATAAAGCCAAATATTTGTACCACTCCGCAATGATAGACTTGAATGTTTCCCGTGGGGATATAACTATATTTGACTTGTTCAATGTCCGAGATTCAAGTCGCTATGAGTTTGCTTATCGAGTAGTTCTCAACCAATTAAAAACCGTGTTCAGTCTGGCTGTCAATTTCCCAGTGAAGTACTACTGTCTCCCTCGCATGCTCCCTGTTGACAATTGCAGCCATATCTTTGGATTATTCTCTCTGAATATGTTAAAAGATGGCCTCTTCTCCACTTCGGAAACTGTGCAGTGTCAGGATCATGCAGAATTTACGGAGAAATTCAAAGCCTTCTGGATGTATTGCAAGTCTCTTAGTCCAAGTATTGAACACGGTGAGGAATCAAGCAATGAGTGCCCAACATCTTAATAAATTGTTAAATCATTGTATTGTATTGTAATCAAATAAGAAATGAAACGTTGAATAAATAAAATAAAAATAAAATAAAAATAAAATTTTTGCTATCTTTGAAGCTTCAGTCATTGATTAAGTAGAAATTTCTAGACATTTTGTAAAGATTAAACTTTAAATTAGTGTAGATACTTACGTTAAATGTCTATTAGTACTAAGTAATATTTACCTATAAAGCAGGGCCGCAGCGACGATGGAGCAAGGTAGAGCGTCTGGTCCAGGCCGTCCGCTTTTATTGAAATGTTTGGCCGTCCAATAATTTGGAAAAAAGCAGATTGAACTTGTACTTGTTCGTTCTGTATAAGTAAGCATCCAATACTAATTGTAGTTATCCTTGTTTGGATGATTCTAGCAAAGATTGATATCGTTTGTTACCCATTTTTATGTATCAAATTGTTTGTAGCTCATTCGACAATTCCAAGCTCTTGATGTATTTATATTCATGAACTATTATCAGCATTTTCAGCTATTATAAATGAATGGATTTGGATTTCCGATTTTAAACGTCTGGTGCAATAATATTTTCAAAGTAGCTCTTGACGTACGAGCGCATATTTTTTTTGAAAACTTATTGTTCAATTATAAATACATAAAGGTAAAACCAATAGAGTGGCTAATCACTGTATAGATACTTTAAGTACCTTTGTGCCAATTTACGATATACGTTCAAAATCCTACGAACTTTGTTTCCTGAACTACATACTACCTACTTCTTTTTACACCAATTCTCTTCCCTGCACCCTTCGGATTCGATTTTTGAAGTAGTCTGGATGAATTACAAATCAGCGATAGGGAGAGACAGATCTGAGTAGTCAGGGAAATAATGTTCGTAGAAATTAATATGGACACAACATATAAGCTGCATTTCCGATCTAGCTCCCTTTTAAATCTATGTATAAATACTCCAATTGAAACTAAATACGAATTCTCACTAAATATGACAACTGCTCTAATTTTGGAGATCTCAACAATCTCTGGCTTTCCTCTCACGTTATCGTAGAGCAACTTCAAATCTAGCTATAAATGCCAATCTGCCCACTCCTTCCATTTGTAGAAAAGACCAGATGCAATGATCTTTTAGATAGATTTTTGGAACAAATACTGGTTTTCTGTTCTAATTAACCAACTCCACAACTTGTTATCAAATGTTTGAGGAATCTCGAAGCAATGAAATTGGTCGCTGGTTTCCCTCATCTGTTTCTGGAGGTACGTTGTATGAAATTTTGTCGTTGATGTATCCTGAAATATTCCAAGGCGTAGAATTGATTTATTCACCATTTTCGCATATTCAGTTAATGTGACGGCCCGTGTGTAACAAGTTTTATCGAGCCACTTCTCGATGAACAAAAAACTGTTCAGACAACTCGTGCCATTGATATTTTAGACGCAATTACAAAGTAAAACGTTGGGAAAGTCTTTACAAACTTTCACTCTGCAATTCGCATTTTATACAATGCCAGTTACAGTTGCAGGAAATGAAAGCTCTTTCTCAAAAATGAAGATTTTAAATAATTATTTACGGTCAACATAGGGGCACGAGCGTTTAATCGATTTAGCAATTTTATCTATCGAGCATGACCAACCGAGTTCACTTTCATTTAACACATTAATACAGATTTGTACACGAGTTTGCCATTGCAAAATATAGAAAGGTAACTATTTAATGTGATTTTTAATTACTTTTTGCAATATTTAACCCAAAAATTAATCAAATGTTGTAGTGCATTAATCGAATTTTGCTCCTGCGTAATACTAAATAATGCTAAAACAAAGTTTTTCGTGTTTACATTCAATAATAATTAGCAATAGATATAATAAGCAAAAATCTGATCCTGGCTGCCCGGTTTGTCGCTTCGCTACTGCTATAAAGCTAAGTAAACGTAAATCTGACATTGCATTTATGTGTGTGAATAGTCAGTATGTGAACTATTGATACATCCATGATACCTCAAGAGTAAAGTTTTGGAATATTTGTGTCACTGTGCTACATGTAAAAGTGAATATATATTTTGTGTGTGTGTCTAATTTTTGCGTGTACGAGTTTCACATTTCCGTATTGTATGTATATCCTTATGCACGATTAACGTTAATGTGTTGTATATGTATGCGTATTAAAAATTATACCTGATTTAAGATGGAGTTATAAACACTACATTTTTAATCGTAGCGCTGTGGTTCAGTTTGTTAGTTGCTAAATTAAATTCTTATGTACTAGACTTCAATTCCTGGTAATGTCACTGACTTTTTCTTCATTTAAACAAATGCACTAAATCTACTGAACCGTGACGCCACACCCTTAGTAGTAATAAAATATTACGTGTTCTGAAATTTATTTGTGCTTTCCTTATCTGATATTAATACAGGAATTAAACAAGGATTAGTGAGATGGCAGGCGTACAGTCTAAGAAGAAGCAGGACCCTTCCAATGTTCGTCCCAATGTTCCTGGAACCTCTCAGTCGGTGCCACCATCGTCTGTCCGTCCTGGTCCCTCGCGTTCTGTAACATCCACTTCGGATTCCAGTCCTCAAGCTCCCGTCGATCAGGCTTCAGCTATTCCATCTCCTTCTGCCGCTGAAGGTTCTGCCCGTACTCGACCGTTTCTTGATCCGAACGTAGCCCTCTCTAGACCATCAGCGTCTCCATCAACTTCCAGGCCTCCACCATCTTTACCCGACATGCCTAGGGCAACAGAATTTGCCCCGCAGTTTTCTACCAAGAAAGTGGGTTGGCAATTTAGAGAGCCCGATCCTCCAGCACAGAATTCGCTGCCAACTGCAAAAATTACAAGCGCAGATTCTTCAGAACTCTTGAACATGATGAAGTTTGTTGAGTTGGCGCCAGGATGCGGTGTGTTTAGGCGGAATAAGTTCTATGTGGTTAACGCAGGCTGTTGGATGACTGTGAGAGTCTTTGAAAGAAGCGTTTTATCTGTAAGTGTGGAGGTGTCAGATCGGGATAAGATTGTCAAACTGGCTGATGAAATCAAGAAGGATTATGTCAGAATATTTGTACTGGTAAAATGGCATTTCGGAGGATTCCACAAACAAGCGTTTGGTACAGCCGGCGACAACCCAAAGGCTCAGTTCATGAAACATTTCTCACTAGTCGACATTTCCGTCAAAAGTGTCCCAATCTGCATTTACGACACTTTCAATTCAAATGAATCGAGTATTTATGAGTTTGCTTACGCTGAAGTGCTGAAAGAAATTTGGAGTGTGTTTGGATTAAGTTCTGGTCGGTCTCATAGTTATATGACTCAGAATAGGTATATTCCACTCCTCAATTCAGGCGCTGCATATGCTCTTTACTGTGTGGACTGTTTGAAGAATGACATTGATAGCTGTGTGGATAATGTGGTTCTGGACAATGTCGACAATTTCCGATTGAGTTTCCGTGCTTTCTGGAACCGGTGTAAAGGTAAATGTCCACATATTCAGTTAGATTAAAACTTGAAGTTAAAATGAGCCTGTTGTAAAGAATTTAAGCATAATTGTAACGTTGTAATATAATGATAAGATGAAATGATGGAAATATAAGAAAAGAGTTGAATAAAAACAGAATAAAATAATTTTTTTGCTTCACCAAAGTGTGAAAACGAAGTGAAATTGTGCAGTTGGCTCGTTTTATAATTCTTATGAGATGTTCTAATTAAGCTACTTAGCACTGCGCCACTGCCACACCTAGTCTACGCAGTAAAACTCTAGCGTGACTGTTTTGCCATACAAAACCTATGTAATGTACACAGATTTCACTAAAGCTATATCTGATAAAGAAACAACTTTTCTTTGGAAATTCCACATTGCCTTCCAGTTTCTGACAACCATGATCCTGTGGGAACTCCAGCAATTCTTTTTGTACATAACTCTCGTGTGCTTGAGAAAAATAGAACTAATTCATGCTCATTATATGCAGTTGTGTGTATATCCTTATAATATGCAGACAAACAGCTTTCTACTTTCATCACACAATTGAAGAAACAGTCTGGAGATCTCATATGTTTAAGCACATTGTTTTTTCAGTCCGTACCAAACCAAACATTCGGCTCGTTAACTACTCTGCCAACAGATGAAGTTGTAATTTTTATATGCCCAATATGTATGTCGAGTTATTTTAATACATTTGCTGGAAGCCGATTCTCATGTCTAGATTCCTGTTTATTGATGGGAACTCACATTCAGCAAAAAGGTTATCGCTTTTCCTTAGTAAGTGAAAATGTTGAGCTTTCTTGGAACCATTTCCCGTTTCCTCCACTTTTGCTCAAGCTCCACACATTTTCTTATTTTGCAGTTTAAAAAACAGTAACAGCAGTAGCAGTTGTGAACTGGTTACACAAGGAAAACGCGTTCATGAATAATTACTTAACACTGAGTTGAAAGCATATACTAAATCATAAAAAAGTTCAACTGACAGAGAAAGTGATATTCTCTTCAAGAAAGTTGGTTCGTAAATGCATAGATTTGCATATCATACGTTCATTACGTCTACAAAATCCACTCGGATCCGAATTATAAGGAATGAGAAGGTATTTTCCACATTTATAAAGCTACAAAGTTATGCTCACCATCTTTTACAATGAACTTGTTGAATCGGTGAAAGTTCAACAGAAAAGTGGGTCCTCATAATGTGATAATTTGTTGCTGTCGAAAGCGGAATATCTAATATTGGTGCTATTATGGATGTAGACAAATAGCATTATTATATAGTAATGCAGTCTTTTACAGAAAAAAACTTAAGTATTACTGCCCGCTTTTCTCAGACAAATTATTAATCTCCAGCAACCAAACAGAGATGTCTGACAGCAGTGCACTGCGACAAAATTGGAGGGTTAATATTTAATGGGCTAGACTGGACTGAATGTCCTTTTAAAATAAACTTAATGTTCAAAAGTCTTAGGATTTTACTTGCTGTGAAACAACCAACTTGTTTCACAAGAAATATGACCAAAAGCAGCTCTTACGTCTAGTTATATTTACAGCTAAACGTATGATTTAACACTTTGTTCCCGTGATTGGTTTCCCATTGGTACACATCTACGTAAAAATTATAAATAATTGATAAATGTTACCAATAACTTTGGTATTCTTAACAAATGCCAAAACTCTCCACAGTATAGTTTATACGAAAGTTCATATAATGGCAATGTAGTTCATTAGAAGTTTTCATTCCAAGTAAACGGACTACTGTACTATAAGATCCTTTATGTAATCTTATCTTTTAGTTGGAGGGCTCTTCACTCAAATCGAAATGCGAAACGAGACGCTCTCGACGTTAAAGTGTTGGATTTGGAATCTGGTGATGATGTGGTGAAATATTCTTGGAAATTAGCGATAAATGAACCGAAACACAGTTGAGCCGTCTTGGTGTTGTTGTTTAGTATTTGAGAGTTTTAGAATCGCTTATTGTTCAAGGGAGATAAGAGTTTGCTCGGTTTTGGTATGATAAACCATCTCAAACAGTATTAATAAATGATACGTGTATAAGCTTAGTTCAGTAAGTCAGAAATGTCACGAGACAGCAGGACTCCGCTGTTCCAAAACAACAATTCAATGGCTCATATCGAATCTTGTTTTTAAATGAAATTACGAAACATTGACCTAGGCGGATTTGAGCAAATTTCGGATGGTAGATGGATGTAAATTTCACTTTTAAACCTCGATGCTATGAACTCCAGTACAATGGCATTTTCTCGATACATAAATGTAAACAGGAAATATGTCAGCATCATAAAAAAATTTTTTCCATACATGGGGGATGTTGAGAAATTCATTTTTTCCGGTTTATGAAAACTTTAAGCCAATTTGATTCGTTGGAAAGTGAACAGCAGATAGTGAAAGTAATTCAGAGGATTCAGCTTTAGCAACACAAAATAATATTTTTTTTATATCATTAGCGAATCATAGTCAGCTTTCAGTTTTCACATCATTAAACAAGCCAGCATTATTTATACGCAATGTTGACCATGAAAAATTTCCCAATGTTTGACAGCGATTGAAAGTTATCACATAAAGCCAACGAAGCATTCTGGTTTATGAAGGGAGCAGAAACTGAATGGCCTCTTTCGTCTTCCATACTCCTATATATTCCGGATCCAGCTTTCATTGCTACATATTTTTTGTAGAGACTAATTATATTCAAATACATTGGTATGAGCACAAATATGCTTACTTTCAGCTTTGTCGCTAAATCTGTGAACCCATCTTGTATCTCGTTCAAGAAAGCCAGTAGAGTATGTAGCATTATGTTTGGAGTAAGGTGAGCATTTAAGGAGCTCAGTTTTTGCAATGGTAGCTCTTTCTTCCGGCTTCCATGTTGCATTTGCAAACCATCAACAGAAGTTGTAATTTGTCATATTATAAATGCAGATAATGCCGTTTTAAAGGTGTTTTCTGAAAAATGTTGTTTTTTCCTTGTGACAGTCGTTTCATATCAGCTTACTTCAATTTTTGGGAATAAATACGCCCTGTGAAGATGGATTTTGCTGAGTTACAAAGTAGTAAAACATCATATACCGTTTTTTTTGGAAAGCGTGGCGTTTTCTTTGCATAGTAAACGCTGTTTCATGTAAAAGCCGTTTCTCCAACTATCCGTAAATTTGACCAGATATTTGTTAAATGAAATTAAAAATGATCCATGAATAGTGGGAGAAACGGCTCTTACATGAAACAGCGTATTCTGGTCATCCCGTCTGTAGATAAACATTAAGACATAATGTAACGTGTGGAATGGGTATGCCATTTTTTGACGTGATTAATTGCTAAGATATGTAAACTGTTAGGAGAGTATTGAACATTCATTCTAAGCACATTGTTGTGCCTTGCATTCCATGCATTTTGCCTCCTCTAGTTCACTTTGTAATCAATAACGTTCATCACTTAATGGAACGTCACAAATGGGAAAAGTACTGGGATGAAAAAATGCTGTTTACCTTATAAATGAATATTGTTGCCCAACGCTAATATTGAAGATTAACCAATTCATATCACTCCGAAAAAAGTTGGTTTCTGTCGTGTACATTCATATTAATACACTACCAATCCATCGAATAAATAGCAAGTTTTCGTGAGTGAACGTGATTACGTCGTTTACATGCAAGCATTTAGTGACCTGACATATTGAATATATAGCGGCTACCAACAAATTGTCTAGTCTTAGATACTGCATGTGTGTTTTTTCCTGTATGGCCATGAAAAATGGGTATGTTATCTATCGTTTGCATTCATAACTACACATGTCATACGTATGTATATATATTTTCTTAAAAATGAAGGTTTGAAATAAGATGGAGATAAAACCTCTAGTTTTTTAATCCTGACGCAGTGGTTGAGTGCTTTAACGTTAAAGATTAAATTCATATGTTCACGACTTCGATCCTCGGTAAGGGGTTGTATTTTTGCTTGATTAAAGATACATGCAAATGTATATGTTGTTGCCATATAACCACTACGTCACACAAAACCCCTATTGAATATTATCTCACAATAATATTTGATACAAACTTAAAATATAATATATTTAATGTACTAATAATATCCGTTTCGGTCTCTTTATATGATTGTTTTAGGAATTATTGACATGGCAGGATTACCACCTAAACAACCGGGTCATCGCTTCAAGGTTCCTGCACCGCCAGCAGGACCGTCTCACTCAAAGCCATCAGCTGCTGTTCCCCGTCCAATCCGGCCAATTCCAGCGGAACCCCAAGGTATGTGGAGTACTTCCTCTCGCACATCATCTCGCTCTGGGCCCCTTCCAAATGTTGGTGTGCAGCAGTCTCGTCCGTCAACCGTAGTCGCTGGTCCGTCTCGTCGTCCCGGATCGTACAGATCTGCATCAGTTCCTGCCCCTTATCCACAACGAGTTGTACCTGGACCTTCTTCGGAACAACAAGCCGCACACGCACTACCGCCTGCCGTTCTTCCTCTTGTGAGATCTATGCCAAAAGCCCACTTAACTTGGGCCGATGCAGCTCTACTTTTCAAGCAAATGGGTTTTAAGGAGATTCTTCCCCAAAGCGGCGTGTTTCAGAAAGGAAAAATGTTCGCCATCAACGGAAATGTCTATTTACAAGCTCGACTTTGTGAGAAAAATGCATCATCTGTGGAATTGTTCATCCCGCATCCAGAAAAGTTGGTTGATTTAGCTCCTCGCATCACATACGACTTTCACAAAATATTCTTCATGGTTTATTGGAGATTTGGTGCTTTTAGACCTGAGCTTCTTGGCGCTGACGATACGACTCCTACTGCTGAGTTTAAACACCACGTGTCAGTGATTGAAATTCCAGTAAACTGTCGCCGAATTTGGATATATGACTCGCTGAATTTGACTTCATCAAGTCGCTACGAATTTGGCTACAAGGCCGTGCTTGAAAAGCTTAGATCTGTGTTGTACTTGAGCCCTCATCAGCCTTATAGCTACTTCTGTTTGGGACGAGCATTGCCTCTGAAGAGTCCTTGCATGGCATACGCACTCTACTGTATAAATCAGCTTAAGGAAAATCGATACAGTGGTGGGGATATTGTGGCATGCGCTAATAACGATGAGTTTCTGTTAACTTTCATGAAGTTCTGGGAGAAATGTCGGGAAAAGTATCCTAATATTCAGCAGGGTGGTAACTGAATGTAATGAGATTGCTTGTTCTTTATAGATTGTTAAGACAAAAATTGTAATTGTAATGTTAAACTAAAATTGTAATAAAAATCAAGAAAAATAAATAAAAAATAAATTTTTTGTTGCATTTTAATAAGATTTTTTACGTACTCAATCGGTTGTAGCGTTTCCGTGTGTTTATAAAGTGAGTAGTAAGTTGTAGACCCGTTTAGGTTTTTGAAACGGCTGCTTTGTTATAATTACAGGAACTAATTTCCGTAATCCAATAGAAAAATTTCATGGATGTACACTACGCGTTTCATATGTCAAAAATTAGCCTTTTCTTTCTCCAGATCTTCAATCTCAAGATAAGATTAATTGTAAACCTTTACGTTCTGGTGTAATGTGAATACTTATAAAAATCATTGTTAAAAACAAGCAGTACGGAATTCCAAAAGGAGTGCGTCAGTCAGCAAACCTGAGCATTTAAGTCGTTACACAAAACGCCAAAACTGTTTCAGGAATCTTCCCAATTTGCCCCTTTTACAATATAAAAAACGTACTATAATAACGTGCCGGGTTGCAGCAGCCATGCAATAATATTCAGATGTCTTACAAAAACACAATATTTTAAATTTATGAGTAGTAGGTTTTACATTTTTCCGTTTTGAAATTGTTTACCATTCTTTTAGTCTTGTTATGTTGAAGTACTTCCGCTGCTTTAAATAAATATTTAAATTACGTATACGCTTTTACTCCAATGCTGTTTTGGTTTCTAAAGAAAAAGACAAAACAATGGAGTGCAGAAGGAAATTCGTGATTAGGGAATCGCAACAAATTATCTGCATCCAGAGCTTTCTTCCTTTTTCAGCAATAACGATGAAAAACAGCAACATTCATTTATAATATATAAAAACTGATGCCTTATGAGTTTACAGCTTGGATAGTATCCGAAATCTCTAAAACATTAGCACTGTCAAAGATAATAATACCACACTTTAATCATTATCAGTCAAATTTACATAATTTAAGTAAAAAGCACTATAGGCGTATTTGGTGTGATGTGCTTATACAATTTAAATGCCTCTATTATCCAGTCATATTAGTTTCACGTAACATTGGATATTTGCTGTGCAAACGAGACATTGGAAGTGAAAGGCTGAGGTTGTGAAACTGGTATTGGGGAACCTTTGCAAACAAATTGAAACGAAACAAGCCAGGCAACCGATTCCTTAACGGTATTACAAGGAGTTGATGACATTGTCATTTGGATAAAATTTATCGAACTTGATAGCTTAATCGTATTGAAAAAGTTTGCATTCGGTTGGTTGAACAACTACGCAAATTCATCGTACACGAAAAAGCAATATATTTTTTAACAAATTCCATTCAGGTTTAAAAAAGATATATATAGTAAAATCTCAGTAGAACTAACGAAGTACGTCAACATTTCGTTTAAAGTTGAATCACCAGTTTATACATTTCTGAATGGAATTCCATGAAAACTCGAATGATGAAAAATCTTAACAGTATAACTGTAACAAATATCGAAACACGGAAGCTATGTACGTTCTCAATTCAGTTCTTTCTTTTTCTGCTGCTAGAGCGCTTGGTTGGATACCATACAAATTATCAATTAATTTGATTAAAAGCTTTTAAAATGTCAATGCATGCTGCTTTTTCGTCCAATACTTGTTTACTATAATGAAACGATACCTAAACAAAAGGAAAACGCAGCGGCCGAAAACCCTTATATTCCTACATTGACTTGAATTGAGTATTCAGTTTCTAATTAACTTTAAAATATAAATTCAATACAAAAAATTACAACTGTACGAAAATACGGAAAAATAAGAGCATGTTGCTATTATATATTTTTGTGAATTGGAGAAAAAACTATTCAGCACGTAAATTGTTTGTCAACCACCATCTCTCAGCAAACACGAGTTTTGGAAATGACTCCCAATTTTATTATTCTGCATGCGACGTAGGTCATTATTTAACTTTTCCAGTTATCAAAATGGAAAAATACATAATTTACGTCTATATAATACATATATTGATTTTGTTGGTTGACCATTCTTCATATCGGTCCATTACTACGAAACTACGATGCTCACGAGGCTCAGTTGTTTTTCCAAAACTTGAGAAAATATTTTCATCAATTTTAGTAAACATTAAAGTTGTTCCTCCCAAACTTTATTTGAATTGGATTTCATTCTCCATTTAAAAAGAAATAATAGCAGACATTCGATTTAATCTTAAGCAGCTAATGTTCATTAACATTAATACCAAAGAATAAAGTTTGAAAGCTGATGTCATTAGCAAAATCTAGAACAAGAGTGAAGTTTCCTTTTTTGCCTTGATGAACTAATACATTAAAACACGTGGTAATTCTAATGGTTTGCACGCAGCGTAATTTACTAATGCAAAGAGAGCATATGAGTCTATGAGCATAAGTTTGATTTCTTTCAACTTGTTTACATGCAGGTTTTTTTGCGTTTGGAGGGGAGGACGCTTAAAATTTTCCATTTAGTGACTTCAATTAGCAGCACTAAATTTTGTTGTAAACAAACAACAAGTTGCAAACTGAAACATAGACACATGGACGGAAGCTATGCTCTCCGTTACCATTTCCTGTTGTAAATTCCCAACAATATGTTGCTTGTTTTGCTCTAATTTTTAAAACAGCTAAAGTTTTCCAACGTCTAAAAGACACTTCATTAAAACTTTCCAAAACATCATGAATACAACATTGTGACTACTTTTACAAAACATCCCAATTCTAACACGTGTTTTCTTGGAAACTAAAATAAATTGAATTGATTTGTGTCAACTAGATTTTCACCAAAACTAAAGTAATATGGTGATGAAAAAGTGAATAGTTTCAGCATGCCCGAAGAACCGAAGAACTGACGAAAACGCAAGATCACCAACGGTGAAGCACCATCATCGAACCGTTTCAACCTATCGACCCACCAACAATGATCATGACTCAGCTTTTCACGGTTCCCTTTCCCTTTGTCTTCCACTCTATTTTCGAAGCAAAAAAAAAAGTTTCCACAATCTTGTCAAGTATTTGCTTGATTAAAAATTCATCAAACAGTGTTCTACAAAGGTTATTTTACGATTCATGGGTTAGTAGTCGTGTTTTTGATAAATAGAATAGAATGTTAAGTACCTTCTACACTTTCGGTGGGAAATTACGCAGAAAATTTTTGTATATACCTCTAAAATTGTATACATTCAGCGATGAATTATCTGCATTGTCACCGATTCGTAAATCATACAATTTTATGCCGCTTTTACCCCTTCATGCAAATATTTCACCTTGAATCATGATAAAAAATCCGGAGAAACCTGAGAATCTGAGCGGAAAGAAGAAAAGGACATCGACATTCGTATTTTGTGATTAAGCTTTTATCACAACTTTTTGATTTCTTCGCAGTGGCTTTTACTTTTGCCATTGATTAGAGAAATCAGAATTTCAAGGAGTCAAGTAGCATGATAGAAACATTGTCTTCGACAGGATACGAAAACGAAACAGATTTCGTTTTCACTTAAAGTAAAGACTTTCTTGGTAAAATATTCCCATCAATTTTACAGTCCCACAAATTACAGTCATGCCGATGTTATACCAGGCCCGTAACGTGAAATCGAAATTTTTCGTCCGGCCTGGAACAAGGGGATGGCGGTCCGGCCTTTTGAAAATATA
>JAQGAP010001361.1:0-20679 GCA_034697805.1 Orchesella bifasciata
GACTGGTGAAGTCAGAATTTCAAAAAGTCAAGTGGTTCGAAAGTTATCGTGCCCACAGACAGACGACGACGACGACGGCAGACGCGATACAAGGTGATCTTAATATGTACTTAAAGGTACATAAAAACGACTTCCAGAATGAAGAATCTGATGCCAATGTCACCTTCATGTTTTGTCAGCGTAATTAATTTACAGCTCATTCCGAATGCTTATGTTATGTAACCTTTCCATTACAATCAGTTACCATCTACAAGCCCAGAAGCTGGTGTTATCAGATGCACTTAATATTATTTTCAATTTTATGGAAATTTTCGTCATATAACTCATATTATGTAACTTAAAATGCTCATTTAAGTAGCAAGCTTAATCAGTTATGTTACTAACATTTGTCTAACGCGTATATGCCTATCTACTGAGACCATAAATAAAGCATAAAGTCATTAGTCACTAGATTGCCGATTTATGAATTCAAACGTCAACTAAAATGCCTATTGAGTTGGAAGGTGAATCATATATTATCAATATTTTTATAACCGCATGATGCCTAAATGATTTTTCTTCGGCGGATCATGAACAAAATGTGATCGGGTTTATCAAGTTCAGATACTATTGATACCTCTTCTCAACACTTGTGCTGGCACGTTGACGTGCACAAACTGGAAATGGTTATGCAAGTTGCAATGAATAGAGGGATATGCAGTAAAGCTTGACTTGACATTGGACTGGTATGATAATGATATGAATGAAAAAAAGCCGGTCTGTAAATATAAATGTATTACATTATTGTCCTGTTAAATGAAAGAAAGTACGTCTTGGCTGGAGAAATTTTGGGTATAAAAGGAGACCGCTGAGTTCATCATATTTGTCGTTTGAAAGCGTCTGGAAAGCAATCTTGTTCCCAACTCTCAGTTCACAACCTCATCAGTCATCATGAAAGCCTTTGTAAGTTTTCATGAAAACTCAAACTGAAAGTTGAAAGATTCAACTCTTTCAAAAAAAAACTTTTCACTAGGAAATCTAATTTTTTATTTATTTCTTCTTCTCTTTTAGATCTTCGTCGCACTCATTGCCTGTGTCGCTGCCCGCGGCTATGACTTTGACACCCTCCGTCTGGCCAAGGAAAGGACCTTGTTGACCAAGCCAATTGTCGATGAACTCTTGTTGAAGGAGAAGTTGGGTCAACGGTACCCCGTTGAGAAGACCATTGTTGGAGATGTCCTCGATCGCGTTGTCCCAGTTGAGCAGGAGCAACTCCTCCGCGGAATCTACGATGTTGACCGTGTCCTCACCTTCGAAGAGATCTACAACACCGAGCTCTTCCGTGAGTACTTGGCCATCCCCCTCTTCCGTGAGTACATCCAGTACCCAGTCTTCCAAAGATACGTTGCCTCCGTCTACTTCCAACGTTTCTGGCAAATCCCCTCCTTCCAACAATACTTCTTGAACCCCACCTACTTCTACAAGTACGTCTACCCACTTGTCCAACTCTTCACCACCGAGTACAACACCCCATACCAAGTGCCATACGGCCAAGATGTGTATGGACGTGACATCCTCGGACGTCAAGTGTATGATGACCTCATTGTAAAGAACAAGAATGTCTTCCCATACGTTTACGGACAACAAACCCAAGATGTGATCTCTCGCCGTTATGAACTCCCCACCTTCGCTGGTCAATACTACCCAACCACCCAGGGAGTCAACTACAAGTTCATTTTGGACAAGATCTACAGAGACTTGTTCATCAACCAAGATGTCGCTGAAGTCAAGACCCCATACACATACACCCCAGAGGTTTACCAACAATACCAACAAATCCGTGACATCCCAACCATCAACCGTCGTGATGTCTACACTCCATACTTGAACCGTTTCGTTCAAGGAGAGCGTTACAACCTCTTCAACAGGCTGTACAACCAATTGTACAACCAAGAAATTCCAGCCATCCGCGAAAACACCGTGTATGACCGTCTCCCAATCCAACGCCAACAGGTTTTGGGAAACATCGTCGCCTAAGCGTCTTGTTCTTAAAACGACATTTTTCTTGAAATTTTAACTTGTAATGTTCAGTTCAGTTTAGGATTTTTTGGCACAGTTAATGTGTTTAGAAGGCTTGAATTGTTTTAACATTGTCGGTTAATAGTTCACATCTTTTCCTATGTTCTTCTCTTGCAATACGGCCAAGTCCTTATATGACTCTGTCCACTGTCTTCCCGATCTTGTGTTTTTGAGGGATAATCTTTATGTAGTTGTATGTTCTATGAACAATGATTCGACAAGTACGAAAACATTTGAAAAATTAGTTACTCTCTGGGAGAAACAGAAGTAGCTACAAAAATAAACCAAAGAACGTAGTTTTCAACAAACAAAAATGTTTTGTGTGTGTATTCATCAAAACTTTATTTTTGGCATTGCTTATCCAAATCACGTCACATATCGGTAGGTACATCAATGGAATATGTTGCCAGTAAGGAATTACGTCAAAGTTAGGAACTTGGAGATTTGCGGTGGAATTGCTATTGATTCTTAGACGCTTGTGATTCAAAACACATCATATGCCTGCATTAATCTTGCACTAATTGTCATAGTCAATTAATATTGTCATTAGGGGGAATTAATATTTCCGGATGCAGATTCAATAATGGTAGTCAAATTTGGAATGGAGAAATTATTTTAAGCTGTTTTATATGCCCTTGTTTGTTTAATCATTATCATTATATGCTCGACTAGATATCATTTTACTTAAAACCGTTAATGACGTGCATGTAAATTCAAAGCACTTATCATCATCATGCAAATATTAGTGGGACTGGTGCTAACGACTAGCTATGATACGTGTATTGATAGATAAAGCTTTTTATGCATTCACTCAATACAACTTATTTAAATGCCTCAGGACAAGTTCTAATAAACTAACTCAACTAGCTCTAAAACTTGGCATTTATATCTTCTATAATCTATACTCGCATGAATAGCGGCAACCGAAGATGCAAACAATGTTGAATGCGTGAGATCGCTTTGGCATAACATCAAATTTGTAAAATAAATGTACTACGTAGGTAATCCCTCTTACCGTACAAATCTGTATATACCTATACTCATAACTGGCTTTTGTTGTAAGTATCATTATTGTCAGGCAAGTAGATAAGTATGCTCCCATAAAAAAAGACTTTATTGACTTCTGCCGTCTAGATATAAGTGGTTTGGCTTTTAATTGTATGTGACTTGTTATTTGCACCACACCACCGTCAAAATAACTTGCAAAGCAACAAACAATCCAATCTCAAATACAAAATACGGACATTTTTCATTCCTCTTGTCACCTGTTGCAAAACTTTAATATTCATATTACGTATCACAAGGATGATATGCAGATTATTACAAATTTTTCATTCAACCTCTGTGCAGAATAGTGCAGATACGTTTTTTAAAGACTGTCATGTCATGTCATCATATATACGGGCATGCACAGAGTGAGTGAGAAAACGTGACTTTTTGAAATCCTTCCTCTGGTCAGTTCAGCTTCTGAGATTGTGTGCTTGTACCACTTACCTTCGTCATTAAAATATTGACATGCGTGTTTGTTGGGCCTACGGCATGATACATGATATAAAATCAAAATTACAGCTATGTACTATTCTAATGCGTCACCACCATCATTCAAAACTTTGCGAATAATTTATTGCTCCAATTTTTTTCCTTCTCCTCCTGTCAAGTTTTCAAAACCTTTTCAGCTGTTTTACTTTCATTTCTACAGAGCATTTTCTATTTAACCCTGCAATATATAAATACAATGCGATCAGCACTGATTGAGTGAGTATATACTTTGCCTCAAGAACAATAATTCTATTCTTCAGTTGCCTTGATGAAAAACAGACGGCAATTGTTTTGCATGCGTGTTTTCTTTCTGAATCTCATGTCCAACTGCTACCGCTTATTATAACGTTTTTTTTTTCTTCTTAAGCGACAGCCCAAACAACATCAAAGTTTGCTGCCGGTGTGATGTCCTAATTCAGATACTTTTGAATTTAAACACTTGAAAACAGAGCTGTCTGTACAAGAATACCAAAAAACCAATCCACTTTTCATTGTTATGTAGCGTTGCAGACAAACGCAAATACAACACACCTACATAGCGTTTTGTACCTCCTGGCAAATCTTCATCAGCTCTATCAGCATCATTATTTTAATCACCAATTCATTTGAGGATACATTCCGTTTTCCTCTTAAGCGTCATCCAAAAGAGTAGGTATCTACATCACATTATCTTTCTAGTTGTACATTCTGATCACGGGAGTCTCACACTAAATTCATCAAGCTGATTCTCGATCGTCTCATAATCCGAGTCTCATGTCTACATCGAATTAAGTATATTCCTAATGCTTCATTAAAACTGGCACGCAACAAAGTCTGAAACCAAAAGTGCTTTAACTTTAAAATCTGATTGTGATCGTTATTGTTACATCTCTTTTGTCTGCGGTTGAAGAGTGAGCTGAGTCAACCTTGGAATTGAACGGAACAATCATTTTTGTGCATTCAGCACTTGTCTGGCTGTGTGTGATTTCTTTTTGAAAATCATCACGGTAGGCATTCAGCCAACATCATAATTTTGCTGGAATCATTGACAGGATGGAATGAATGAGAAAATAATCCCATTGTGCCTTGATTTGATATAAAATATTATAGCTTATATTGAAATATAGTTTAGTGCAAGTTTTAAAGTTGTGAGCAAGCTGTTGATCTTGAAGTTTAACCTGGGCCATGTCTGCAGTAAAAAAATTAGAGGAGGGCAGCATGGTTTTGTATGCAAAATATTGCATACCAGGATCAACATCAAACCTGTAATTACATTACGTTCAAAATCAGTAGTAAAAATGTTTTAGACTAGACATCAAGTTATAGACTGCATAATAGTTTACCTTGAACACCTACTCGAGTCGAAATAACTCTTTGAATGAGAGTTTGTGCGGAGGCAACAATCGGAGAAGAAGTTGTTACATCATCGTAGATCTCTGTAGATCAGACTTGAAGTATTTGAAACTGTTTGCAGCGAAAATATACAATGAAGACGGGTAAAACCATGGTTGAATGGTGATACAATGGCATGTACAACAATGACTTCGGGGAAAACTATCTTGTGAGAGTGAACTTGAGAGCATCTTTTCGTTTTCATAGGTTAAATCACTCAGACTTCTCTGGGCGTTTGTTGAGAAACATGAGAGGGTACTGGGTACTTGAGTAAGTACATGCATGCACATATTTATAACTTGAAGGGTTCAAGTTCCTACCATGAAGAAATAAAAATAGATTTACGGCCCTTAAGAGTGGCTGTGTTGGCAGGTTTTTGGTGCGTGATTGTTATTGTGTTGGTTTGACATAGTGAATTTCCGTGACATTTGTGAAAATGCTGGAACTGGGTGCAAACTACTTTGGAGTCACAGATTACATTCTGTTGATTGCCACACTGCTAATTTCGTTACTTATTGGGTTGTACTATGGGTACAAGGGGAAGAATACTAATGAAGAGTTGTTGGTTGGAGGGAGGAATATGAGCATTATTCCTGTAGCTGCTTCGGTTATGGTTACTTTTGTATCTGCTATCACAATTTTAGGTAAGTACATTTTTCATCAGGATGACAAAAACATAATTATATATTTGCATAGTAGGTTATAATTTTGTTTTTGTCTAGGATTTCCTGCTGAAGTATATGGTCACGGAGCCCAAATATTTATACTTCATCTTGTATCAGCATGTGGATTCCCAATCAGCGCTTACCTAATAATGCCGTTCTTCTACCGCATGAAACTTACCAGTATTAATGAGGTTTGAACTAAAAGCCAATTTAAACTTAGGCATTGTATTGACTATGTAAACTGCTAAGTAAAATTATATCATTGGATCTCTTCCAGTATTTGGAGCACCGCTTTGACTCCGTCTGGATTCGGTGGCTGGCCGCTGGAATTCTTATTCTTCAGCAAGTCACATTGTCCGGTGTTGTATTATATGCACCTAGTTTAGCCTTGGATGCATTTCTCGGCTTCCCTATGTGGATGTCGGTGCTTACGATCGGAATATGTGCAACTATTTACACAAGCATTGGCGGTTTGAAAGCAGTCGTTTTTACAGACTTATTCCAGTTTATAATGATGTTACTTGGCATGACTGTCATTGTGTGGAGAGGAATCTCTGCTGCAGGAGGCTTTGTTACAACATTCAGTCTTGCTAATCAAAGGGGGCGATTTAACTTTTTTGAGTAAGTAAAATTTTGTATACCGTTTGAAGGTTGAAGTTGATGCAGTTATGTATGTCGATTTGTCCTTGAACTTTCAGTTTCACATTTGACCCATTCAGTCGGCATAATTTTTGGAACTTTCTCATCGGAACCGGCTTCCATGCAATTTTGCAACCTGGAGTTTCACAGCTCCAAGTCCAACGTTATAGCAGCATGCCTACGTGCAGCAAAGCAAAGCAGTGAGTATTTTAGACAATAATGATGTAGGAAAATTAAATTAAGAATACTATTTGAGGAAGAAATGAACTTTTATATAATAAGTGAAATTGTATTTGCGTGTCAAGTAATGAACTGCATACAACTGAATCATATTGAAATGATGTGAAATTACAGGGCAATCATCGGAAGTGTGCCACTGAAACTGCTGTTCATGTCGCTGTGTCTTTTGACCGGAATATCCATATTTGCATTTTATGCAGACTGTGACCCACTTAGCACTGGTGGAATCAAGAAGATTGATCAGATTGTTCCATATTTTGTTGTACATGAGCTGGCAGATATTCCTGGAATGATGGGAATATTTACTTCGTGTATTTTCAGTGGCGTTCTTAGGTTAGTCGTCATTATATTTAATACAAGTTCGGATAGGTCAGAACCTTAAATTCATCTTGAATATGAATTTAAACAATTGCACGAGTTCAAGTTATAGATGGGTAATTTAAATTTTAAAAAATTGCTTCTTTTTTTGTAGCACATTGTCATCAAGTCTTAACTCGTTATCGGCTGTGACATGGGAAGACTTTCTGGTGCGCACAAAATACTTTCGGGCTATGAGTCCCAAAGCTCAAACGAATGTTTCCCGTTTGATAGGTAAACCAACATCTACCCTACGTTAAGTTAAAAGTAGAACAAAACTATATATTAAGGAATGCTTCCATGACCAAAGGGGCTGTATTTGGAGTCATTTGCATGGGATTGGCATTTTGTGCCCAAAATCTTGGTGCCATCTACTCTGCCACGTTTGCCGTAATAGGAGCTACATCTGGAGCGTTATATGGAGTGTTTCTTATGGGACTTTTTATACCGTTTGTAAATGCAATTGTAAGGAACCCTAATATAACTTATTTGTATTATTGCATCTTGGGGCATATTGATTTACTAATTATTTAATTGATTTGAATCAAAGGGAGCCATTGTTGGAATGCTCAGTGGATTGATTGTGATGATAGTTATAAGCATTGTGGCTTTCGTCTTTAAAAAGTCGGGAAAAGCCAGTCTTCCAATGTCAACTGAGGGCTGCTCAGCTCTAAATGCAACAAGCTTACTTCTGAATTTCACTACTACCGTTTCTACTACCACTTTGGCACCTGCACCTCTCATCACGTCAATTTCTCTCGAGTAAGCTTCCAAAATTCATTTATTTTGTGTATATATTTTTGTGGTTCAAATTCTCATTTCTTAAACTTTTCTTGCAGTGAATGGCCATGGAAAGTTTTCTCATTATCTTATCTGCTCTACCCAATCGTAACAGCAGCAGTTACTATTGTGGTCGGAATGATTATTAGCTTGCTCGTCGCAGGTAATTTTGTTAATTCTTATTCAAACAGTTTTATCAGTTTTGAAACAGTGAGTTAACTTGCAATTTGTCTGTACAGCGTGTGACAAGGACTCTCGTCGTCGACCACAGAAGGCGTACGTTCACCCCCTCGTTCGAAACATTTTCAGCTGCTGTATTCAGAAAGAGAGTAGCTCGTGGACAAATAGTAGGATCAATAATGGTATCCCTATGAGTCCCATTGCGATAGACACAATGGCAGCGTATATTCAACCCAAACGAGAATCCCAGGGGCGGATAAATAAAGGATATGTACGTTAACAAATATAACTTGTAGATAAATATATATGCATTCATACCACCTTGTAAAGTAATGAAGTTTCTGACAAAGTTTTTAAATATATGCAAAATAGTGTATAATACAACGTTGATTGAGTGTCATAAGACGTGATCTCATTAATACAGGAATCATTACGTATTGTATTTCATGTGAAATAAACACATTTTCAAATAAATTAAGGTATAAATATTCACCTTTATTAATATAACCAGCATAGCATTCAGTTCTGAAGTGGATATCTCATAATCACTATAAACGTAAGAGCAATGAAAGATAATACACTGTTCATAGAATTATTATTAATTATTAAAAAATACTTAAAACGAAGCATAAAAGTGGAACAATACTGTTTAATGGGTGCAAAGAAACTCGATCTCGACACTAAACATTTATTTCTGATCCAGTTGGCTGAAGAGATCTCAATTGAAGGAACTCTTGGCTGATATGATTGGCTAGCTCACTCACTTCTGTCTGATTCTTAATGATTGCTTTGTCAACAGAGAGTGTAACTCGAACTCCTCCATTATAAGTTTGAAACATGACTCCCATACCTGCAAATAAGCAAACACTTTTTGATTTTATCACCAATTTGAAAGTTTTCATGACTTTTAAAAACTAACCGGCACTTCCTCGCATGTGCGGGACCCAAGTAATCACATCATCAATGTAGTAACTGTCATAAAAAGCGTTACAAGCAAAAGCTGGACCCGGAAAATTGGAGAGAATCATAGTTGTCATCCAATTGCTTCCCCACAAGTCAGTCAAGCATTTTGGGACGCTGAGTAAAACTGGAACTGTCATGAAGTTAGTCACCATGATTGGTGACCTTTTGAGGCGGTTTGCTGACTCATTCGCAATGGCAAGTCGCTTGTGGGGACATGGCTCATGTGCTGGAATGTCGAAAATACCCACCGTCCTGCATTGACAAAAAATACACATTTGGAATGTCAAAAATCTTTTCTGAGCCATTTTTCAGTCAATGCATAAGCATATATACCAATGATTAACAAGCGTTTCCATCGGATGCCCTTTCCAAGGCATGGGACTACAGGCTCTCATTATTTTATTATTCTTTTTGTGGTGCCCTTTCTCCTTCAAAAAGTTGTGTACTCCACCTGACAGACCGGCAACTAATGTCGCTGTCACGCAAACCCCGTGCTTCTTACTAGTCTCCTTAATTGAAGCGAAGGACATCCTTTCCGTCATGGAAAATTGCCATTGCTTCGTGAGCTTGTCTGAAGGCAAGTGCCACATGGTTTTGTCAATGTGGAGGACGAACTGGAGGAAATGATAGTATGGCGTCAAAAAGATAATAGCCAAATAGTTGAGAATCACTGTGAGTGGAGATAGTCGTCTAGGCGGAGCCGTTGGAACGCGATCCAGCGCACCAATACACAAGTTGGACATGACCAGTTTCATTATCGAATAACCATCTCCCATCGCATGATGAATTCTCAAAACTAACGCAAATTCACAATCCTTCTCTCCCATTATCTCCACCGGGGCAATTGGCACGTTGGCTTTGTAGTGATGAAGTTGACCTGGAGCCTTTTTGTAATTTCTAATAATCAGCGCTTCCCACGGAGCTACTCCAGGAGGAAAACATTTTGTGGAACGAGCTCCCAAAATTTTCATCAACTGTTCTTCAGTCACTCCATTTTCTGCGTTGTTGTTTTCCTGAATAAAGTCATATTCTGATGGATCCAGTTCATGAACATGGTTTTCCAATAGGAAATTTTCCTCTTTTTTCCAGAAGGTGAAGCCTAACCAGGTATCATAGTAATTTAGAAGCTTTTGATAGCATAGCTCTCCCTTCGAGTTCCTGCCATTGATCACCTCATTTTGGAACACGTCCAGAACTTTTTTCCTGTCGGGATCTCCTTTCATTGTTAAAAGGAGGGTGATCATGCATTCGCATTGACTGGAAGTGTTGTCTAAACCGACTAGCAAATCTCTTGTGCTCACAATCCCTGTCCAGTCTGGCTTAAATATCTTTTGAGCAATTTTCACAAAGAACCTTCAAAACAAAAAGATTTTGTAGAACTGTCGAATTGCATTTTTACATGCTTATTCTGAATGAAACAAAAACTTACCTATAGAGGTACATTGGCGTCATAAGCAAAAGAAAGATTGGAATAATTATAATGTAAGCCATGAAGCACAGCACAATTAAAATTGTTTTTGAAATCACTCCTACAAACTTTTTCATGTTGAGACCCCATGTGCCTTTTTTAGGGGCTGGGCTATCCGTTCCAGATTTCCCCATTTCGTGTACTTTTTAACAACTGTGAAACAATGAGAGCACAGCGTCAGCAGAACATTATTTTCATGATCAACCGTTGAGTATCAGAGGTGAATTGTGAACAAAAAGGAGTACTTGATTGTCAAAATCAAAAGAAATGTAGCATCCTTACAAAAAAAAATCAGCCAGCTAAACACTACTCGGTACGGAACAACCCTTCCAAATGGGTTTAAGGACGGCTAGTTATTTTCTCATTTTTGCAGCAAAACGGCATAAAATTCTAGCTTTTTAATTATTCACTTATGACGGAAGTTGATTGGCAGCACTTAATTGTATTCTGGTTTACCTTAAAGAATACTCAAGTGCGCCACCGTCGCAAGGTACCGTTAGAAGCTTTGTTTGGATGTTGTCTGTGCGCGGTGTGACTTCAAGTTTTAAGAGGGCAATGTCACTTTGGTCGGGGACTCGCGTCATTATGAATTTAGGCTGATGATGATCAATCTGATGAGAGATGATCAACAGTAGGTACTTCGTTGATGTTACGTAATGAGATGCGATGCGATACGATACAATATTATGCATGCAATTCTTGTAAACATTGCAGTCTGCACTGTGCATGCAGCAAGTGCCTTCAGACGCATTTGTATGCAAAATTGAGATGCAGGGACAAATGGAAGATCAGTTCCCTTGCGTTTTCTGTGAAATCGTGTAATAGGTTCATGGTATGTAATCACATTAGTGCTACCTAGCCCAGTTATTGCTTAAGAAGTAAGTTTATGGCAGCTTCCATTTCAATATATGCTGTATGCATGGTACAATGCGATGTAATGCTCCCGCAAGCTGTTTATCAGATGAATGAATTCGTCACACACGTTTGTTCTGGGATGTAATCATGATCACAACACAAAATTACATAATATATCTCAGGTCTCAGGAAAGAGCAAAAAATGTAACAGATTTTTGTGAAGTATATCTATACTTTTACACACATGTTTTCATACTTGACCTGCTTAAAAATGATGCGTTTAACACGGTATCTTAACTTTTCAATGATGTTTTGTTAATACAAATTTCTGTATCGATATGAGACATGGAATGGATGTCATATATCTAATCGTAAGTTTGTAATGCATTTATATTCCCAAAAACGCTACCATATTGACGTCTTAAATATTCAATATTTTTATGATTGCCAAATTCAAAAATTTCCTTTCACTTCTAGCTACAAAAGAATGCTGTTTTTATTGCAAATTGTTTTTGCAATCAAAATTTCCAAATATGTGTATGAATTTATGCATAAATAAAGTTAACATAAACTTCATGATAATTTGTTTTGCTTAAAGTGAATGAATGTAGATTTTATTTTTCATTCCGTGTTCATTTTTTTCTTTCAATTTCTTTCATACGATTTCCACGTTTTCAAGTTGTTTTTTTGGAAACAAAATGTGCATCACAAGAAAATATGAGATATTCTGCATAATACAGATCTTTGGTTTTGATTTTAAAAGAGTGTGTGTGTGTGTACATCTGTCCATTAATTGTATTGAGTGTAACCTGTGGACATACCGAGTTGCAATCGGAGGATAAATGCATGTTCTGATTGTTTTTCGATGGCCAGCTAATGAGTCAAGTCCTACAAGAGATGAAGAAACCTTCATTTCTGAAAAACCCAAAACTCTCAAGGCTGCATGGTGAAGAAAGACAGTTGGAAGATGATGTTGATGTTGAGAAGATGTTTAGAAGAAGGAGCAAAAATATAGATGGTGGAAGAAACAAGAGTTAACTTCTTAGGCTTCGATTTCCTGTAAAAAACATAAGTAAAAATTCATGTTTGGTATATTGCTCATGAAAAAAATGCCGTGGTGCTGTTTGTGGAAAAAGGAGAGCTTTAAATTTTTTAGTAAACTTACGTTATCGAAGATCTTGTTGAATTGAAGCTTGTCATTGAAAAGACGTTCCTTCTCGAGGTACAAAGGAAGGATGTCTTGGTCAATGTTCTTCTGGTTGAGCATCATTTTCTCAGTCTCAAAGTTGTTGATCATTGGGAATCGCTTTCCGTACATCATACGGGCGACCAATGGGTTGTACTTGTACATGGTTGGCAACATGGTGGTGTACTTCTCACGGAGCATTTCCTCGGGGAGAACGGTCTTGTAAGTCTCCTCATTGATGTGCTCGGGCATCATCTTCTTGAGGAGCATCTTCTTGAGAAGGACATCCTTGACGAGCTTGTCACCATAGATGGTGTCGAGCTTGTCGCCATAGATGGTTTCGAAGTTGTTGATAAGCTTGTCTCCGTAGATGTTCTTGATGAGCTTGTCCTCACCGTAGATGGTATCAATGTTCTTGAAGAGCTTGTCTCCGTAGATGTTCTTGATAAGCTTGTCCTCACCATAGATGGATTCGAAGTTGTTCTTGATGAGCTTGTCTCCGAAGATGGTGTCGACTGGCTTGATGAGCTTCTCACCGAAGAGGGTCTCAACTGGGTACTTGTCTTCGAAGAACTTGTTGACTGGCTTGTTGATGGTGTACAAATGGTTGTACATCTTTTCCAAGAGGTTCTTGTAGTAGACTTGGTCTTGGAGTTGGATGTCTTGGTTGTTGTAGATGCTTGGGTAGAAGAACTTGTTGGTGTTGACGAGATCACGCTGGCCATAGACGAATGGGAGCACATTCTTGTTTCCGAGGAAATCTCCCTTGAAGAGATCTCCGTAGGTGGAGGTCATGGTGGTGGTGTCATACTTGAAGACGGTGACCAATGGGTAGACGTACTTGTAGAACAAGACGGGGTTCAAGAAGTACTGTTGGAAGGCTGGGATTTCCCAGAAACGTTGGAAGTAGATGGAAGCAACGAACCTCTGGAACATGGGGTAGCGCCAGTATTGACGGAACAAGGGCAAGGTCATGTACTCACGGAAGAGGGGAGTCATAACGATCTCCTCGAGTCCGAGAACAACATTCTTGTTCAAGATCTCGTCTTGAAGGTAGGTTGGCACCTCAACGTTGTCTCCGTAGATCATGGTCTTCTCAACTGGGTAACCCAATTTCTGTTTGAGCATCATCTCGTTGTAGACTGGACGATCGAATTTGTACAAGGATTTCTCCTTGTTGAACTTCAGAAGGTCCATGTCCATGGCGGCGACGGACGCCACGAGGAGAGCGGCAACAATCTATAGAAAAATGAACAAAAAACCAAACGATTAATTAAACTGTTCAAACTATCCCCTTTGAGAGGATATGAAATTATGTAGGTCTTCAAAATTTCTGAGGAAACTTACGAAGGATTTCATATTGAGAAAGCTGTTTTTCCACGGAAAACTTGATTTACTTTTCGGAACAAGACTGCAACTGTCCAAACGCAATCAGAAAGACGCTGACTGGGAAGGTTGACGGGCTTTTTATACCATTTTCTTATGGCTCGTCATCATCATCATGATGTTCATGAAATCCAGTTCCATTTCTACAATGTAGTAGTTGTAGGCGGAGGAAGTGGAGAATAAGTTTCAGTTTAAAAAATGTACATGTTTAATTTATACATGAATATCGTTAATGCTTCTATTGCTACAGCCAGTAGACCATAAAAGATATGGGAGCTTGTTCTTGTTCCTCAGTCTGATAATGGTGAAGACGACCTTTACGTACTCTTGAGGAAAAGCAAGAGTTTGAAAAACAATTTTTATTATCAGGTTTGTCTCACGTGTGAAAGCCGGTTTTACGGAGCGAGCAATGGAAAGGAAGGTTGATTGGATGTCAAAGTCACTCCAGTGGAACAATCCTCCTTGGAGACCCAATAGGAGAAAAGGCCGAGAAGGAAAAGAGATTAAAAATGATGCTCATGTAGAACAACACGAAAGATGCCTACATGAATTGACCAGTATAATGAGATTTATTGCATCTTGGTTTGGTCTTCTTCTTCAGATCACTAGTTATATGCTTATATGATATGGTCAACTCAATCTCCCATGTTGTATCCAAGGGCAGAAGAAAGGCATTAGATATGAAATTAAACATAATGAGCATTGACGTGAGAGAGAGAGAGAGAGAGCTGCAAAGATGCAATCTTTGTTTGCAGTGGTCAAGAGTCAAGATGAAGAGTATATTAGTATATCATGCTTATCGTCGGAGACCGGAGCTATAACACTTGTTTGTTGAGAAAAGCAACCCCGTGGCTTGGTCTGGAGTGATTGTGCAAAACTAGACTAGACGTGAGATTGCGAATAATACTTGTTTGCATAAAAATGGTATGGACCGAGGAAAGAGTTTGAGTAAAATGGGTATCAACATTAACCTTGTTGCCGGCCGGCAACCAACAATCTGCCTTCCTTTTCGTTGTTGCTAGCTGGCTGCAAAAACCACTTGGTTGGATATATTAGCATTATTCATTATCTTCCTCATTGTTACTTCTCCTTTGTTGGAGTAGGGCTACTTCTAAAGTTATAAGGCAGTAACTTATTCTCCCGTGTCACTTTGACTTTTGCCAAATGAGATTTGTGTTCATGATAAAGCAGTGTACATTGTATTTTACATACATGTTATGCATAAAAGCAATGGAAAGTTTTTGAAGTTTCGAGAACCATCGCTGTTCAAAAACTTGGCTGAATTATTTTTATTTCTTGCATAGAAACACGATACACAGTCCGGCACCAGCTCACCTGAGAAAAGCATGGTTAATCAAGAGTGGAGTCAAAGTCAAAAGTCAGTTGGTAGGTGAAAAAGTGAGTAAAGGTACCGGTCCAGTGACTTTGGGCAGTTGGAAACGAGCCCATTCGGATTTTTCTGGTTTGGGTTTTTTTCATGTTGGCTATAACCAACTTCCTCTTATGATGCCCTAGTTTGAAACATTGTAACCTTTCTGGGGCTTTTTGGATAGCAACAGAAGTTCCTTCTCCTGTTGGATGAGTAGGTATATCGAACTGGTCAGGTTTATCGTATCAGCATTGGGTTTGGGGTTACTAGATACCATATTTGGTGACATTGAATCCAGAGTGCGTTATCGGTATCACAGATGAAGTTAAACTCAATTTTGTCACTAGCCACGTAAATTCAGGAAGTTTATCAAGTTTATCTTAACTCAAAACTAGACTAAAAAAGTGTTGGAGACAAAAAATCTTTCCATAAAACCATTTTCAGCGAACCTGCGACCTTTCGTAATCGACTTATATCTGATTCATTTTTTGCAACACGCCATCCCACTTAAATTGTTTCCTGTGCATTATATGTATCAAGTATTAGACATCATTTATTGAAAATTCGACCTTCTCAAAGGTATCAATGTAAAGTAGATTATCAATTTCATTCAGTTGCCTGTTGCCGTCGCCTTCTACTTACTTACGTCACATCACAGACTGCGATGCAATCTTTATACAGTGCGTATGTCCTATAAATAGAGCTCCAAACTCCAGCCATTTACAATCTACTGGAGCAGTAATTTTACCTTTGAGGGAATTGAACTGCGATACTGATAGCCGCAGACGCTGTATGGGCGGAAGAAAACCAAAAGTGTCTGCTAACGATTGATGAAAGTCGATGAACCAACTTTTTTCCGCCGACGTGAGCATAGTTGACAAAACCAAGTTATTTTTGCTGATACCTGCTTTGATAAACCTATGACAAGTTTTAGTATCACTATTAAGTTATAACCGGTTATGTCTTCAGTTCTGCATTTGACCATTTGGTTGGCATTTTAGGTACAATTGGTGGATGGATTGGTTTTTCATGTAGTTAATTGTAACCCATCCTGGATGACAAATTGATAATATTTTTCTGTATCATGTTGAAATTAAAATTGGCTCCTAGTTGAAATGCAAAAACCGAAGATACGACATGCTACCAACAAAGTGAACATTTAATTCAAATATTTGCATAAATTATGTAGTATTATCAAATGAGATCTCGAAATAACCACGAAATTATACAGTAGCATACTTAGCTACCACTAAATTAGTACATCTACTGGTACAATAAACATATCAATATCATGAGTCCCACAACTTTTTCAAATGGTCTCTTCTGCCATAGGTGGAGGAGTTGATTCATTGTCAAATCCAATATTGTTGTCCTAAAATAAACATTCCAAATATATTGAATTACAAACGTATTAATTTTTATCTGTATCGATATTGTATATGTAATGGCAATGAAACCCATACAGATCTCCTGAATTCACTGAGCTGGGCCAACATAGCATGAAGAATTGCAGTAGGATCATTTTTCTGATCGTCTGATATCATCACTCCTAAAATCGAGGAGGCTGACTGGATGTAGAATGCAAGATCATCATCTGAACATTTATTTGTGAGTTGGGCAAGTCGTATCTTTTCGGATGCAAATTCCTCATCCAAGTCAAACAGTTCTAAGGGAGGGGGTGGTAGCTCTCGAAAGGAAGGGGGAAATACCTGTAAATCAACGAGAAATTACAACTTCAATCACGATAATGGACTTACCAATTATCTACAATAATACTACTATGTTTAAACTGATATAATTCATACAGCGACTTTCAGAGAAGGTAACGGCGTTTCAAACTGAGGCTGAATCAGTTTTAGTGGTCCTTTCTTCATCCGTAATTCTTCATAAGCAGCAATTATGTCCGGTAGTAAATTTGAATTTAGACTATAGAGCTTCTGGTCGATCAGTCTTTGTGGCTCTATTACTCTTTAAATGTTTCAAAAATTAAATATTATTGGAATTTATTTGAAAGCTACAAACTTATTTTACTTCTCTATATTATCGCTTACCCCAAATTGTTTGCACTTCCGGGCATAATGAAATCATCACTTTCTTGAAGGCAAACTCTCAACTTGTGAGCCCCTTCCACGGTATCAGGTATCATGTTATATTCTGTCAACTCAGAATCATCAATGTCTGTTGGATCTAAGGCGAGCACGTCTGAGGTTGAGAGAACGGTGAGAAAAAAGTCGAGAAGTTTCATGTTCTCCTCTTGCTCAATATATCTGAGTGATCAGAAAATGTAGAGGTCACACTTATTTCACCAATTAAATAATTTTAATTTAACTCATACTTTTCCGTAAAGCTATGTCCTCCTCCAAATACTATTAATTTTCCTCTCGTGTCAGGGGCATAGTAAATAGCACCAATAGGTCGTCCAACGGGGTAACTTGTGGCGCCACTAGAAACGATTGGTAGTGCTGGTTTTGAAACGTTGAGGGAACAGCCTTGAGCGTACAGTATACTTAGATTCTCCTCCTCCCCTTGCATCATTGTTTCCAAAAGAATGGGACAAATCATTGCATTTGGGATGAGACATTCTTTGGGATGCCCATATTTGTGATAGACGGTTCTTATTACACAATCTAAAGCCGATAAAAAATAATTTCAGGTCAGTATTATTGTATAAGACTGCAGGTGCAGAGTTCAGGAACAAAAATTGGGTTATACCTTTGACAATGGATATTCCAAAATTTTGTGTGAATGCGTTGTAATAATGAGATGCAGAGCACGCTTCTGCCAACACGAGAACGGAGCCACCTTGGATCTCCACGTAATTTTTTAAAAGATTCACTTCGTGTACACTTAATGGTGCTTTGGAGCCGGCAATTATTACCATTTTTGTAAATGGTAGTACTTCTTCCATGAGTTCATCCTTCAATCTACCAAACGCAATCAATTACTTCATTTAGCTTTGTAATTTTAAAATACTCCTTCCTAGGAAATGTAGACTAACTGTATAATTTTATGAACTCGAGACTTAATCCGCTTCTGAAAAGTTTTAAAGTTATCCCCAAGTCGAAATGTTTCATTTTTCGAGGCGAAGAAGATTGCAGCAGGCTCCATCATCATGGCTTTGCTTGGGAGGTCGGCAGGAACTTTGCTGCCACCAACACTAGCACTGCTTCCCGTCATGCTTCCCAGACTTGTGTTGGATTTCGGATACTGGTGAAAAGGAAGACCATCATTGTAATTTATAAAGTAGCCATCCATTATCTTAAGCTTTAATTTCAAACGCTAGTTCAGTCTGAAGGCGACAGTAATTGATGAAATGAAAATAAGGATTTGCTGGAAACATAATATTCTGAGGTGGTTCAGTTACATCGCATAGCAAAGTGTGTGTTTAGCGAAAACTCAATCAGTAGTGTGCCGATTTGTAGAGTATTTACTCATTTATTCAGCTAACCGATGGTAGGTATCCATAGAATAGTTCTGTTATGTACGCTCAGTATTTGGAGGAATAAATTGGCACACTCTTATCGTTTGCTGGGGTAGGGAAACGGGTTGGTTTTATGCTATAGAATAAGTTTCAAAAGTTAAAACTACACAAAAACGAGTTATTTTCTTACCTCTTGTGTAACAGTTGGTGTTGGAGTCATGATTCAGGCAAATTGTGTATTTCTAATGTGGAAATGGTTTATCTTTAAATGTTAACAACTGTGCAGTGGTAGAACAAATCTTCATTATACAATGCAATTAGTGTAAGATTTTATTTTTATTTTTAAAGACTATCTCATTTATTATGATAGTACGTTCCACAATATTCGTTGAAATTTACATATTACTATATACCTGTGTTATAGGAAGTACATGTTTTACGTCTAAAACAATCAATAATCCTGAGTTTACTCATGGAACAACGTATGGTTATATAACTTATTTTGAAACGTAGTATGCATACATGTTCTCGTTGCAGTTAGAATATCAACAGAGGTGAGAGCGAGAGCACTATTTCATTTTATCCCGTTGCTAGTGAGGTATCCACGCAAAACAAACCCTTTTCAGAAGATTGACATATTGTAGCGAAGCCACTAGCCACTAACACATTGATTTACACCGTTCTTTTCCTTATTTGCAGTGCGCCCTTACAAACACATTGTTATTAATCTTGTATGCTCCTACATTAACAGAAATATTAACGTTTTGGATAGCCCTTTTCTGCTACATTTGCAATAATAATCCATGTTTATATTTGATTGTTAAACTAACCGATGATTGTTGCACACATATGCTGATGCAAGTGTATTTCATCAGACACAAAAATGGGCATCTCATCTCTCAATAGAATGGGTATAAAATATGTTTGTAACGTCATTTTTTCGGTCGTGTTTGAATTGACATGGAAAGGAGATCTGTTGCGATATTAAATCCAGAATGCGTTAAAAATCTTCATATAGTGGCATTATATATCGTTTATCTACTACAAATAGGAATACGGGATCAGCAAAAACTCACTACATTTTGTAATTGCACGTTGAGCTGATCTGGAGAACCGGTTTTTGCCTTTTTCATGACACGAAATTTCTGGAAAATAAAAGTATCATGCTAGTTCGCAAGTAGAAACAAAGTTTTACAATCAATACGAATCGTTTAATGAATTCTCAGAATGTAATGAGATGAGACAAACAGACAACATCGAGACTTTGAGACATCACTGAATATTATATACCTACACAAGCAAACTGACAATCAGGTACCCTGTGGTCGTGACGTGACCCTGATAAGGAATAAATTACTTGGGTATTATTTGTCTAATTCAAATCATACTGTTTTTTGTAAAACATAAAAATATATGTAAAACATTTAAAAAATTTGCTCTTGGAACGTTATGTAAGACAATAAAGCAAAATTATTACATGTACCTTTGTCCTAAAACCTGACGTAAATACGTTGAAATTAGTTTTGATTACGCACCTGGACCCTTTTAATTTGGAAGAACATAGTGTTTACTTGATGCGATGTCCAACAAAAAATTATAATGGACAAAAACACATTTTTTGATGATTATGATTACCAGCATTATCATAATCTTAATTCTCTGGGTTTACTTTGAATGATGGGAGATCAACTTGCTGCAAGCTCGAGTGAAGACAGTGGGCGTGTAATCCTTTGTTGTAAAAAGAACTTGATGACGATGGCGACAAAGATTACACATAACATTATTTTGGTATACTAAACTTAAAATGGCAAGGTGTTTACTTCATTTTAATATGTTTGTCTACGTTTGCACGTTATATAACAAGTACCATTGTATGACGAAGCAACTCACTCAACAGGTCATGCTTTGGTGGCTACCAAGATTCGAACCCTTTCCGGTTTCGCCCTTCAAAGGTCGTCCCTTCCGAGTCTTATGAAATCAGCTAGTCTTCCTTGTCCAAACCCAAGTAGGCACCTCGGTTATCTGTCGTATATTTTTACTCTGAAGGAATGTTAACATTTGAAAAGGGGACAAAGTCATGGCTTTTTAAGGACACGTGAGGTGGTGGCAATGCGCATGTCAAGTCACCCGTATGGCATAAGCGAATCACTTCGGCTTAAAATGAAACCCAAAAGTTGGTGCTCGTTCATTTTGTGATAATAT
>JAQGAP010001362.1:0-20663 GCA_034697805.1 Orchesella bifasciata
ATGTCCTAGTATCCGTATGAAACAAAGTATTTCGGAGGATAAAGCTTCCATTTTCCTTGTCACAGCAAAACTGCCCGTGATAAAATCGTTACTTCCATTTCATGCAGAAATCGTCAAGTACAATGTATCCACTCACTCACACTCCACTCACAGAGTGACAGAAATTTGAGTTTCTCTGAAGTTTGTTTTCACAGTTAGAGATCAATGCATGCAATATAAACGGTATTAGTATGCATATTGGTTTTTTGATTATTGTTTACATAGCAAGTATTTTTATTCCAACACCAGCCTGACTGCAATCTTTTATGAAAAGATGGAATTTCACTTCAAATAATATGCAATCAGAAAAACAGCTCCTACATATTTGCTTTAGTTGCTCCGCTACACACCTACCTAACCGAATTTGTTTTCAGGAAGAAGTTTACGGCCAGTTGTGCAAGGCAATCAAAAACACTTTGAGGTTTACTTCTATACAAACACGGACAAACGTTTTATTATTTTTTTTTAATTTTTTTAAGAAGTAAATAAATTATACCATGCATTATGGTTAGAAATGTTATCTTAAGATACATATAACAACACCAGTGTCAAACGTATTGTTGAATGTCAACATTGGGGTAATGGAACAGAGGACTTCAAAGTGAGTGGTTGAGCTCAGGCTCAACCGGAATGGTTTATAGTTTAGTACATAAGTACATGCTTTAAAAAACGTTAGCTACCGAGCAAAGACATTGTAATAAAGTTTGAAATCATAAGGACCGTGATGCAATCTGTATATCAAATGTATTTACGATGAGTGAGCAAGTTATTTTTTTTTGCAAAGAGTACAAACGCGAATGTTCTTTCGGAATCTTAAACGAATTTTATTGCTGAAATTCCCTAGGTGCTTGAAAAGGCAGGGCAAGACGGAAGCCTCTCAGAAGTCGGAGACAAGTTTTTCTAAAAGTCTATTAGGGATGAGTAATGCTAATGCACATGGTTCTCTCTCTCTCTGTGTTATACATGAAACACGAAAAATGTCCTGTTTTAGGCTATCACAACTTTTTCTATCAGTTGACGGAACTTAATGACCAACTATACTTTTATCGCAAACTGCATTTACATTTTCTCATTAAGACGGAAATAATTTTTCTCTGCTTTCCTATACAGTACCATTGTGAACAAAAAGGATTTCATGTCATCATATTTTTTCAAGATGGAAAAATATCGTAAAATAACTTAATAAAAATTAGTCCAAAGAAAATTTCCGAAGACGATTTTTCTTCCTGATCACAAAACCTTAGTTGACAGTGCAATACACTCACTTTTACATACGATGTCGTACATTCAAGTTTTTGGCAAGAATTTTACGATTCCAGACATTTTCGAGAGAAAAGAAGCAACCCAAATTGCATGGCTTAGAAATGGGAGCGCAGAAAGGAAGAGGGGCTGTGAAAAAACATTAAGCTCAAAGTTTGAAAACATCGCTCACCAACAAACACTAGGCCAGTCACCAGTATCAGCTAAAACATGTATTTGCGGACCGGGCATCAATTCTTCATGGTTTTTCCTTTTTCCTCTTTTTCCTTTAATGTCTCTTGTGTGCTTCTGATCTCTTGCAGAATTCCCTTTCTTTTTGTACACATTCTGTGTTTGCCATTGCCTTTAGTTTTTCAATGTCTTATGCACGACTTGATCGTTAATAGTCACGCATTCACGCCGACTTTTTGACTCGTCTATTTCCCCGGACTCAGTTTCCGTTGCCAAATTATATGGTATTCTTACTTACGATTAGTTAAAGAGAAGTTGAATGTTGAAGCTATACTCGATAAATATTATGAGCTACGGTAGTTACTCTACCTCCAGTAATGTGTACGTATATGTAGGCTGCTGTACACACGTTTTGACATTTGACTCCCTTAAGTCGACTTAAAACAAACCTAGCAGAGCTCCAGTTTCAGATATGCACTAATAAAAACGGAACATGGTTTTGGTCTCTACCTGCGAGCCTTTAATCATGAATGAATGGGAATTGAAATTGAATTCTAAAGCATTCCATTTCCTTTATCATCATTGGATCTCGTTCAGATCTCTCTCTGGTTTCATTTAAAATCCAGTAATTTTATCTATCTCCCTTTCTCTAGTTTTTTAATGTACATCCACACGGCACCGTGCTTTTGGTCAATCCGTGATGATCTCCGCTTGAGTTTAGAATGAGTGGTTTCGATATATATGTATGTATTTATCTGCATCTGTACTTTAGCAGCTCGCGGCTCTTACAGGGAGATTTTGCATTGGTTGTGGCTTTGTTCTGTTTGTTAAACTTTCTCAATCATGTAAATGGAATGGGGCACAGGCACAATTAACACAAAATCAAATGGAATTTCTATCATCTAACCTTTCACGAATCTGATCAAACGGAAAGTTTTCTAAACGCCCGAAGTCCATTGCATTGTCTCTTTTATTCTTTATTAACCATTATCGCTTCGTTAGTTGTGGAAAAAATATTTAACAAGAACAAAAGATGAAAGATGTAACAAAAACCTATCAATAGAAAAGTAGTTGATTGAACGAATTGTAGGCTTATATTTATTGATGAGCACAAAACGCTTTGTGCAAAAAGCTCTTTCCTATTTTCCAAGTTGAAGAAAAAGATTTTCGTGTTGTTGTAGACTTTCCTTATCTTCATTCATTCAACATTGCAACAAAAACAAATGGAAGAGTTGGAACATGGTTGTTTTTATTGGCCAGAACGAGGTCTACGACCTTCATCTCTCATACCTTTAGGGTTTAAAAAAGCATCGTAAGCTTCGGTAACACCTTTTTTGGCACAGGCTGCAGCTTATCGTTAGCAGTCAATGTGTAACTAACTGTTGACTTCATGGGCCATTGATTTCTACACATTAGCAATAACTAAAAGCATTTAAATTGTTTTTATTCCATAAATCCTGACACATTCAGCATATTTAACAAAGGCTTTTCCTTTCGGAAGAAAGAAGGTATGAAGTATGTGAAGAATTAGCGAGGTGTTAGACGAGAAACTCTCCAGCTCTGAGAGAAAAGCTCGGCTGCCTTGGTACGATTACATTTAGATGCCTTCCTTACTGTTCGTGTTCATTTCCGTTTATCCCAGACAATATTTTGTTCTTTATATCCCGTTCCAGAGAGGACGGGAAGATAATGGCAACAGAAAAATTGGTATTTGCTCATATTACCAAAAAGTGGAAAGTGTTTTGCTGAGCAAGACCACGCAATATAAATAGATATGTGTATTTTGTCATAAAGATCTCGATAAGCTATATCAAAATCTGAACCTGTCTTAATAAAATGTGAGAAAAAGGAGGCGATAAGGTCAGATCGATTCCACCATGCATGTAGCATGCAATAACAGTATTGGATGGGGATATGAAACGCGAGCCTTTACACTTTATCCAAAGAGCAAGATTTGCTGGTTTCATTCTAAAAGAGAAACTGTGTATTATGTACATGCGATGTGATACGATATAATATATAAACATTGATAGATAGGTAACTAAAGGTCCTGAATGGCTTATGTAGCCCTAATGCGTCTTTCCTTTCATTTACACACCAGCCCCACACACCATTCTCGAGAATTTCAAGAAAGATATATGTATTGCCAGTCGCAATTTTGTACACACATGTGTAAAAAATTTGTTGAGGTCCATTGTGTGGCAGAGAAGAAAGTACGGTACGTAAGATGCAGTCCAAATCCAATACAGACTGGGAATGTACTACAAACTGCTACGTAATATGTGTTTTTTGGAACACGTCCTAAAATGGAAGAGAAAGTTAGCTTTGAGCTCTTGGCAAAGCTCTTAAACTGGAAACTACCTTTCGAGTACGTGTGTGCTTGTGTGCATGCAAGTAATTTGCGTAAGTAAAAGTAACGGATAGCACTTGATACTCACTAAGACCTTCGGCACAAAGGAAGCCGGTGGAGTCGACCACCATGTCATACAATATGAAATAAGAGGGTAACCAGAATTATGGGCAGCATGAGTGCTTATCTTCCTTTCTCTTCATCCGTGCCCTCCTCTAAATCCATCCATTGGTAGAATTATAGTCTCGCTCCCAGTCCTGTTTGGGAATAGGATTAAAACGGTTGCAAAAAGACGGAGAAAGTTTGAACTGTGGAGTTGAGGATGATGCTTGCTCTTTTCGTTCCACATCCTTAAACCCGTGTTCAGAAAACGGGGATATAAATAACAGGGGAAAATGTAAAAATTTTACAAGGTTTTTGTTTCAACTCCTCTCCCAAAGTATTTCCAATCCGTAAGTTGGTTTGAATGCTATCATGTCTATCATCATGAATGATTATTATTGCCTCCTCCATACATATTTCAAAACTTCACATATCTCAAAATACCAGCGTTGTTTTTCTCTAACAAATTCAATTGGTATGCATACAAACATTGGATCTTCGAGTTTCAATACGACTCGAACTTCGAATACACTTTTGTTCAGTGAAAGTTATGGAAATAGCTATACTTCGTATGTGCAAATCATTTCGCATAACACTGAAAGAAAAGCTGAAACTTGGAGGTTTATGGGTATATTTGGTAACGGCACTTCGTCTTCAGTTTGTAGGAATGCCGATGAATGATTTAGATTCTTGCGTTTCAGCAGTGAAAGTATTTTTGAAAGATCGCTGAATAAACTCGGTTCATCTAAAATGTAGATTGCGAAACCACGTTAGCTATAACCAATTGCGTGAGAGAGTAAGTTCATCATCGAATAAGTAAAATTGGTGGACTCAAGATTGACTGCTTACAATTAGAGACATGGAAAGGATTTGTATACCTGTATTACCGGATATAATGTACTGGTATTGTACACAACTTGTCAATCTTATACCAAATTAGAGACAGCAGACAAGACAAACATGTTATCAAAATTGAACAATCACGGGTAGTAATCAGCGGAAGTTGACAAGAACTCTTCCAGCTTTGAGCTTATTGATATCTGAACTTATAAAATGATATAAATACTATTTTCCAAGACGATGTTGCATTTACTTTCTGCTACAGAATGGTAAAAGTTATCACGGAAGGAAGCATTTGTTGTAAATCTAGCAATGACTTTTAGTCCTACATCCGTTGGGCGACACATGTGCTGAACTTTCTTTTGAGAAGACACGTTCAAATTGTAAAGCTTATCTTTGTAATTTATGATTTGTATTGTTTTTCATTCACACAATCATTTAAACTTCGAGAAACAGACGATATGTATGTATTAAAGTTCAAGTTACAAATTTTCAATCATATTCATTGTATATAATAATATGGCCATTGTTCTCAGCACAAGATAATCTGTGAAGTGAGTTTACAATGTTTCTCATACATATGCAGATAATTCGTGTTTGAGCTTGATACATGACTTGGTTCAAAGATTTTATTCAAATTTAGCAAGCAGCTCCCATATATTCGTGTAGCCGTCGGGTATGCATAAAAGGAAGAGTGCCAAGAGTCGCTCGTAATGTAAGGAAGAGCAGTCAACGCTGACTGCTCTCAAACTTTCCAAAATAAAAGTTTACTTAAGTTGTTTCAGAAAAAAATAGATCACAACTTTGTTTTGCATTCTTTTCTTTGTGATACATTACACTTAAACTCAAACAAAATCCCACTTTTTGGTGAAAGGAATTATGTGTATAGACACAAGTATCTAGTACGTTTGGTATGGTTGGCTGACAAGAGAACGCTTTAGCTTCCCGTTTCAGAAACTGAAAATGGTTTGAGAGAAAATGATGAGGCAGCTGTAAGTAGTAGACTACTTCTTGCACAAGAACCATCTCATATTTCCTAGTGGATGAAATCAAGTCCAAAGTTTGTTGACAGAAGTAAAACAAAGAGAAACAAACTTTGACTGTTAGTTGAGAAAGTAGTAAGCTGTTTCCTTCCGCTCGGTTACTTGTTTTGCCTCATTGGCATCCTCAGAAAAGTTAATTTTTATAATAAGCAAAAACACGTCTTCAGCTGAGTTCATTCAATCGAAGAAAAATGCTGTGTAAGTTTTATTTGTCTCGTACTACTACATTCTCAGCAGCAGCAGGAGTGCTTAAAATTGTCTGGATACATGTTTTGTATCACGTAGTCATACCATTTGGACCTTTCCTTTGTGTTTACTTAGCTAAATGCAACTTTAGAGTTACAGACTGACTGCAGTTTGTTTTTCGACTGATTTTTCTCTTCAAATGCACTTATCAGCGGAAGCCAGACCACACTTGCTACGAAATTTATTCAATGGATGCTTAACCTGACGCATAGTTTAAAGAGTAAAATGTGATTCGGAATGGTTCCCATTTTGCATAATGTGCAATAATAGTGTTGCTGCTTAATGTCCCCAAATTTGTATGCTTTTGCTTTCTCCCTGTTCTTCTGCTTCCACAGTTTTGTTTAGAACACCTCAGGGATGTGAGATAATGTTGGAAGGTAACCTTATTACAGCAACAACATAGTGTACCAGTGTATCAGCGCATGCAAAATGAAACTGCAGAGAGAAGCAAATACTTTTAGCAGAAACCATTGTTTGCAAATAAAAGCAATAACAATATTAGCGATGCGCTCATACACGGATATGCAGCATCCTATATATAACCAATATAAATGTTGATACATATCCAACTGGAAACTTTCTAATGCCCCAGGAGATTTTGCAATTCCACAACTTGGGCTTGAACTAATATGCAATCCACCAACACTCTTTATTATTCCTTGAGCTCCAATAGTTTTCGTATCTCGTACTGCTTATTACTTTCGTTTTTTGTTACAATTTTTGCATGTAGAAATGCTTTATTTTAGTCTCTAAATTTTCCGCATGTCTAACAAACTCCACTACTCCAAAGATTATTACACCTGCGGCAAAATTGGAAACATTGACTTGCATATATGGATGAGCAAAGTTTGCAAATAAAACTCAATGCCTCTCTTATTATTCAACTTGGTAAAACTCAGCATTATTTTCCCAGTCAACCTTCCAATGACAAGGCAATTAGTAGTCTAGTTGTTAAGTGTGATGATCTAAATAAATATTGGGCTGTCAAGAAGAAAAATGGGGGTGTTAATGTTAATAACGTGATTTAGGGTATAATGTGCAATATTCAACATTTTGATCTACTAAAATATCTGTTATCATTACTGCTTCCATGTTCTACTGCTCGAGGTTTATATTCATCATTTCCTGGGGGAAAGGTGGAATCCAGAGAAGCTCCATAAATGTTTGGTTCTCAAGAGCGAGAGAGTGGTTAATGGAGTAGCAGAGTCTCATGAAATCTACGATGCATGCAATAATACAAGTTGTACTTAAAGGTTCCCGTTATTCATCCGTCGCTGAGCGCATTTCTGCTTCCATCCATTGTTCCAAACAATTACCTTAACCATTCATCCACATTTGAGAGCGACAGGGTAAATCAGCACCATCATCAACGGAATGATGTATAGCATTCCCTACAATTCGTTATGTGGATAAGTATACTGTATTCGTGTTTTGCAGCACTGCTGATTGCGAATCTCCAAAGGAAGACTCCCATAAGTCATCACCCATCAACACCGTCCCAACTCACGAAATAGAGGCATTGCTCACATCGCATTCATTTTCCAACGAGCTGGCTTATATAAACAATAACAATATATAGAGCCTACGGTCTGTATAACTAATGTATAAAATGTGTGATATGAACAGAATGTAAGAATGCGCTCTCGGTTCTTTATTACTTGCCGCTTTAGGAGGCAAGAAGGAAGGAGATGCCGTTATGAAACACACTTTTGCTTTCGTACGATGAGTTTGAAATCCACATGCATTCCACGTTTTCGCCGTCCTCCGCCTAGCAGATATTTCATCCGAAATGACTAATCATAAAAATAACTCCAAGTTTTCCCTAATGAAGTTACAGTAGCAGACGGAGAGACAGAAGGAACTAAAAGGCTTTATTCTGTCAAATATCAACATTATGTAAAGTCATGAGAGTAAAACTTCCCGTTTTTCAAACTAAGCTTCGCCATGTAACTGATTGCTCACAAAATTATTTTTGTCTAGCCAGCCATGCTCAATAAAAACAGTTCGAATGGCAATCTGCACGGAACAGAAACATATAGTTTCATGCAAACGAAATAAGGTACTTACTTCAACAGGCAGCATTATATCTGGCAATTATCGCAAAAGTACTCAAGTACCTACAAAGTTTTGTGGATTCGTTACGCACTTATAACCAACAAAGACATGTGATAGAATGTGATAGGACACAATGGTTCCTGATATGCCTGCAGAAAAGCTGTTGTTTCTTCCACACATCCATATTGCTTTTGACGGTAACGGTTATTGCTAGTACAGCCCATTACTACCTGAGAACTAAATGACAGAATGATTTTAGCAGAAGTGCTATATGTTATGTTGTTTGGAAGTAGTACAAAATGTACAACTAGCTATAACCTTAAAAAAGGCTGTTCGAAGGATAAAATCTGCTACGAATACATGCAGGTATAAGATAAAGTTCGAGCGTGAACTGGTTTTGCATGCCTATCTTTTTCCTTGAGAATGGAAATTCAAAATACTTATTTTTCCACTTTCGTGAAAGCAGATAATATGCTCACGTGTGGTATCTCTAGTCGTGTCTGTTAATAAGTAAGTCTCCATCATTGATCATGAGTTACATCAGTACGAGGCAAGTAAACTAGACGCGAACTCTTAACATTTACTTTAGATTCCCAGGGTATGGTTGAGTTGTTCAGAGAAATGTTAATAGACTCGTGACAGACCTACATGATCATCATCTGGAGTGCAACTAGCCATTTGCTCTGCCGAAGTGTTTGTTTCCTCTCCCGGCATGTGATTCTGATAATGGCTGCATCATACTTTTAATGCACGATGTGAATGTTTGGAAGGGAGAAGTTACGAAATAGCATAGCACACACGGCATCCTTTCATACAGCTCCATTTTCCTTTTGGCAATTTGAAGGTAAACATAGTTGGCATTGCAATGCGGAGTGGCATTAAAAAATCTTCTTTACAACAACCGACAAGATGAACGCGAGAAGTTGACTTTGTTGGACAACGCACATTTTTTCTGTTTTTCCTCGTACCACAAAAGTCGTTGGGGAACTACATGACCTAAAATTACGACCGGCTTCAAACCCGTCATTCTCTATTTATTCCGTGGTGTGTGAGACCATAGTTCCATTCTCCAACGGTGATACTACATCTTCTCTTGTCAGATGACTGGAAGTGAAAGGAGAGGAGCAAAATGAGAAAGCAGGAGAGAAAGGAAAGTCTCATCACACGTTTGAGATACGAAAACGGGTAGATACAGCAATACAGGGCAAATGAGCCTGATATTTCACGTTGTAATCTTGAGCATGCTTCCTCTCATGACATTGCTTGCCAAAACAAAAAAAAAAGGACCCAACCAACAAGCCAAGTTCCAGGCTTATTTTCTCAAAGGAGTACTCCTATTTTAGTTCTAATACTCACCATTCATGATATGGAAGGCTGGTGCCATGAACTTCTCCTCTTCAGCTACACCAACACCACCAGTAGTCCCAGTCACAATGCCAGCTTTTCTTTTGTGTTATCTCCAATGCGTTGCTGTTTTTTCAACGTTTTTTTTTCTCGCTTCTAATGTTAAGGAATGAGATGTGAGTGAGCAATAACATTTCTGTTGCTGTACCAGGCTCATCTATCCAGTTGTACAGCTTGAGTTAGCTCACTTAATGCAAAGCCGTAACCATCCCTCTGAATTTGTTCTGCAAACCAACATATTATTTCTCCCATAACTGGGAAACGTAGCCAGAAGCAATCAAATTGAGGTTGGCTATGCATTTTTCCATTTTGTTAATACCACATTCATCTTGTATGCTCATCGTGATGTCAATCTACACGAGGCTGATCAACCTACAATCATCGAAACCGTCAAATTCTAGCGAAAATATAGGAATAAATTTAGAGAATACAGCGTATTTTCTCTCAGCTCCAAAACACAATTCAAAAAATTAGCAAGATGAGACAAGGAGCAGAAAAATATAATTTTCTATCTCACTGATCTAAAAAATTGTTATCAAATCTGAAAATGGGAGCGGTGAAGCCTTAACACGAATATTTTAATATTTTCTCCTATGCATTAACATTTTTTTTTGGTTGAATGTGAGCTGGATGCTACAAAAGAATGGAAGTGAAAAACATTGGCATCTGGACTTTACCTTCAGCAATAAAGAAGCGCCCTTTCTCCATTTCTATTTACATACGAGGTATATACGATGCTTTGAGAAAAGATTCAGCTACATAAATTGTATGCATTCCCTCCTACCACGGGAGAAAGCGAGAGATGAATAGAATGGAATAAGGACCAGACCAGTTCCGGCCCTGCCTTCCCCCTACTGCAGCCGAGCTCGTCGCTAGACTCGGCAACGGGTACTTTTAGTTCGTCCGTCGGATTTCTCTTGGTAACCATTCCCTTTCATTCCGTCAACAGTGCAAGACCATGTTGTGTTGTGCCGCATGGATTTTCCATTGCATATGTAGTTTTTGAACGCGTGGTGAAAGTAGAGAGGGGTTCAGAAAGAATACCTCACATGTTGGGATCAGCAGGCAGCAGACTGTTTTCTCCAGTCAGTGTACTTTTCTCCGCTTTTGTGTTCATGTTGATGCGGGAGTTGCAGGTTGCAGTAATCCTGACGAGCCTGCTGTGTGTGAATGTGTCTTTATGTGAGGAGCAGATCTTAGTTTACGTGTTGTGAAAAGTTTGTTTTTGTGAAAAGGTCTATTCAACTTTCTCTCTCGGAAGTGAAAATCCAGTTGAAATGTGTTTTAATTCTCATATCCTACTTTCATTTTGGTGACGGATGGAATGAAAGGAGAAGTTAATATGATCTCTTCAGTTTAACAAGTTGATCCATCCTTTGGTGCTTACAGTTTAAAACAGAATACTATTTCATAATTACTCTCTTCTTACAGCAGACAACAGAGCTCACTCCACGTCTGTACTACAGCACTATGCTACTACAGAAGCTCAGCTCGCAAGTCAAAATAAAGCTGTAAGCAAACTGTGTGAAAAATGCCTGCTGATAATAATGGAATAGCAGTTGGTTCATATTTCAGTTTCGTTTGGCGTCAGATATTCTTGTGAATGCGGATATAATAGAGATGTGTGTAGGTGTGAGTGATGCTGGGGTTTAAATGTTTGTGAAATTGCAGGATTACTCAAATTTGTCAAAGTTGCAAACAATGAAGTGAAGGTCTCACAAAATCTAGCTTGATGCGCAAAAATGTGATCATGAAAAGTAGTTACTAAGATCCTGTTACCCCCTCTTGCCTTATTATAAGATAATCGAGGAATAATTAAATTTATACTCCATTTCCAGCATGGTAAGAAACAGTGCAGCATTATTTTTCGCGTAATAAACACAGAAAGTGTAGCGTAATTGATTTTTACAGTTTGTATTTTATCATTAAGCTTAATTTAAGAGAGCTGGAAACCTTTTTAGGCTGCTTAAAAATTAAAACATTTATCCTTCAAACCGAGCCAGTCAGCTCTCTGTAAATAATATTGGCTGTGTTTTTGTGACACAGAAACGAGGGTAAATAAATCATATGATGGAATTTTTAAGTAGATACTACTATTTACGTTTGCGTTTACGCAATAATGCATTTTAGTGTGAGATGGCAGGAAGCACTAAACTGATGTCGTCACTCGTCTAACGGTTTGCATTGAATCTCGGAAGTTTCTAGTATATGCCATTGTTTTCTCATACCTAAAGATTGCTATATTACTTATATACACAGAATATCGAGTAGTAACATTTACCTTCTTACGTGTAGTTTTTAAGAGACCATGAAGCTAAAAGAACCATGAGATATTTATATATTTTCATTGCACTGCATGCGGAGATAGATTACCTTGTATTATTCTTGTTAGACACCGCTCCAATTTTGTTCCAAGAATAACACATAGCTGGGGAGAAAAAGAACGAAAAGTGATGTTCTCAGGTTACTGGAACGGACAGAGTATTCTTGCACATACATTTTTAATGGTCTCGGGACACTTTTACTTATGCTAGACTAAGCGCAGTGCATTACTCCTCAGCAAGCATACGTCAGACAGCTTTCCAAAAGAACATTATTCACAGAGGACAGTTTATTCTCTTGCTTAGACCGACGGGCTCATTTCTTACCTTTTGCCATTCCATTTCAACGCTGTATGAATGATAGTTTCCTTGTTTAGGCAGTAAAAACCGTGCCATGCCTGTTTTCCGTTTAAAACAATAAAAAATATTTGAAAGTAACGAATTTTACATAATTAAAACGATCGGTACCTATCTGAATGTAGGTGAAGAACAATGCAATTTACTCCAGCGATTTGTTACTGGTAAAAATTTCAAATGTCTTGTCTATTTCCTCATGTTTTTAGTCGATTTAGTCCTACAATAAGCCATAAAACTCTTTTATAATATCAAAAACCTGTAGTTTTGTGTCCGTCGTTTTCAAGCATGCATGATGATGGCATGACGGTAGTGTACACTTGAGTCAGCGTTAGTAAGAGCACACGGAAGCTCTTTTTCAACTATAAAAATGTCAGAGCTCGTCAAGAGAAATAGGAACGCGTGTCTAGCAAATGTGGAGAGTCTTTAGACAGCTATATGGCTCCCTGTCTGTTCCCATTCTTTCATTCAGCCTGCAATTGCTTTTCTAACGATGAGCCAAAAATCCATCAAAAAATGAACCCCATTTCATTCTAGTCTCAACCAAAAAAGTAATGTTCAATCGTAAACGCAAACACGTATGGTATAGGTACATGTTAATTTTACTCACAAGAAGATTAGTTCTTTTTTAAAAGGTCTAGCAAAAGTGCTTAGTTTTTCGATTTCCACACAATGCACATGTTGAAGCCTGAAAGCTTGGGAACTCTAGCAGAGGCATAGAGTTGAAAAACCAAGAGAAAATGTAATATTGTCCATATGACACTCTGTTCCGAATACAAGTTGTAAAGTCCTAAGAGAGTCATGTCCCTTAAGGATTCAGAACAGGAACGATAAATCTTAATCATGCACTTTGCTCCATTCTCCACACCACATACATATTGCTTTGAAGTGAATAACTCAGCCAGTCACTGAATCTCCCGAGTTCCCTTTTTACGACGGACATGGTTATCTTCTGCGGGTGGCATTTCTCGAATGGTGCTGGGGGTGCTGCTACAATACGATGCTTCCACTTGTAGATATTATATTACTATTCGCATTCCCATATTCACAAACTTATATAAAAAGTATTTCTTTCTGTAGTTCCTTTCTGGAATAAAGGATTTACACAAAGAGCTCCGTAGAAGAACAAACTCAGCAGGACTAGAATCCGAATCAGAGAAGCTCATTAGAACTCAAAGTATAAAATATTTCCTTTAGCTGTATTAATCGTAGTTGATAGTTCATTTTCACCTGTCTGCGTTCCAAGTGTTTTTTTGCAATGTATTGAGCTAATTCATTTCATGCTATTCTTGTTCAGGAAAAGCAAGCGTTTGACAAATCCTTGAAATATCGAAGTTACGCTTGCTGCTGTCATATATTGTATGTATGTAACTTGTATACATATTTGAACTAAAATTCGGATTATGTACAATTCTCCAAGATAACAGCTTGTTCAGCTAACACCAAATTGACCATTACCCGCTATGGGTAATTACACTCTGCCTCGTAGCTTTACTTTGTGAGGCAGCAAAGCCAGACCTGAAGCTTTTACTTCCTCTAAATAAAACGGATTGACCACAAAAGCAGCATTACTCGATATATCAACGCTTGATTACTTTTCACAAATCCGTAGGCTGACTCGCATCGAAGAGAATGTCCACCGCTGCTGTGCTCGGTTCGTTTGTGTGGAATAGAAGGGAAATACGATGATTGTACACTACGATAACACACTCTTCTATATATGGTCAATGGTAGAGAGCTGTTTGGTGGGGCTCTCGCATAAATTCTCACGCAAAGCTTTGTACTTTTTTAAGTTGATTGAGAAACTGTACAAAAACACTTGATGGAAATTGATTGCATCTGTTTTACACATAACAGTTTTATTTTACTAGACATTTGAGAAATGCGTATACCAAGTCAGTATATGTGTATTATGTGCCCATAAAACAATATTAGCAGGAGAGGTTTTTATGTATATTTTATTGAGCTCTAAAATAACGCCTTTAAAAGATAGTTGCAATGGATGTTGTAGCTTATAATAGTTAATTTTTTTATGGGTTGGTTCGACAAACAGGAAACGGAATGCTTACTACAAAACGGAGCAGCTCTCCTGTTAATTTCGTAACGGTTTACTAAGGCTAAAGCCGGATCAATTTTGCCTTTCTACTGGAAGTGGACTGGAGACTAGAGCCACTGCCACTAGTCGAATAGCTAGACAAAAAGATGCATCGTCAAAATTATTATCTGTACACGACAAGGTTTGCCCGTCTGGGTTGCTGATACTTGGGGAGCAAGGGACAGCACATTCTTGCTTTTTATGAAATTCGAAATCTGGGAGCAGAGGCATTTGGAGAATCTTCGAGTCTTTTCAAACGACCTCCGTCTTAACTGACAGTTTTAGGTGGAAGAAAAGGAATATTATTGAAGGAGAGTTGGGTAAAATATCATCATGGCCACGTCAGCGTCAGCAGCAGCGGCTGCCGCGGCAGCTGCAAGCACAACGGCAGCAACTAGTCATGCAATTCCCGATTTAATTGAGTACAAAGTGAAACTTTTGGGACTGCTACCCGATGGCTACATGTATTCTCATGGTCCAACACGATGGGATTTATCAACTGCATCGTTTTGTAAAATCCCCTCGGAAATGACGTGCTACGATGGGAAAATCGACAAAAAAGGCCATCCAACACTTATTGGGTCAGGGATACTGGAGAGAAAATATGGGCTCACTGTTCAGTTGCCAACGATAGCGGAGAGTGAAAGAGCTGCGTCTGTTGCGAGAAGCAGTATTAAAGGTATTCAATTGCTTTCTATATTGCCGTCCCATTTCCCTGGATTTGTCTTGTTTAAATATGCATGTAACAATCTCATTATTCTGTCCAAAAGTTGACTTACAGCTTTTTATTACTAAATCCGGTTTAGATTGTCCAACCTTTTGTTATTTTTAAAACAGGTTATAGCTACTATATGCCAGCTCTGGATGTTCGAGTTTGTGTAATGTAATTTATCAGATCAGGCAGCTTGAATGCATGTCATGTTCATTTCGTACAGTTACATGGTGCTGTTTGGTTACGTTACATGTATTGCATTTTGCATGGGTTGGTTGATATGAATGGTTCGGATTTCGTAAACAAGACGGATATGAACTTGTTTTTGTTTTTTACGAACCCTGACATTTCAATACTGAGCCCAACATGCTCAACACTTTGGAATTCCAATGTTATAATTCGCATTCAAATTTCTAGCAAGACGTTTTAGAGGTTATATAGCGTTTATGTGGGCTATCTTTTATTACATATGATCATGTATGTAACCGTATAGCGAACAAGAAAAGAACAACCGTAGCACTACTCCTATCTTCCCATCAGCTCTCTCTCACATGGGCAGGTTTCCTTGAGAAAGTTTTGGGCATGTGGGACGAGAAAGTAACTTTTTTATTTCTTTATAGCAAAACTGCAGCAGGAGTAGCTCACACGGTGCAAAATTCCAGTTGGAATATTTCATTTTGAAAAAATTTCCCCGTGGTTTCTGCATAGTTTCGTGTGGCTTGTTAAATCGTACCAAACCATATGCAAATGTGTTTCAACCAACTTTTGCTCTCTTTTGTACCTTCGTGAAGCAATGACTTTCTCTAAAGGAAATGGAATCTTTAATGATAGCAATAGGACTCTCGTTTAATACCATTCTGTGGAGGAGCTGCTATTCTTTCAACTACAATGAGCAGGTTGTCCCTATTATATATTATGTGGGGGAGAAAAAAGCTGTGAAAAGGGAATGCATATGCATATAATATTGCGTACCCATTGCTACAACCAGATGGTGAAAGGTATACCCTTTTGTTCCCCAGAAATTTTTTTTTAGTATGCGAGCCCAATGCTCGTAGGAATACTCTGTCGTAATCCCCATCTTCATTCAAATTGGCACTATAGAAGGGCTACACATCTTGTTTTTCTCTTTTACAACGATAGACCACACTTTCTCCGAGACATGATAGGGCTATAAAGCGTAAGCAATCCTGGGAGGAAGGTGGAAGTAGAGAGAAAGATACATTTTCTTTCCTCTGTTCTCCATGCATATCCAAAAACATAAGATCGCTACATTATGTAGATAGACGAAGGATTTCTCTCCAGGAGGAACTTTTGGCTGAGGCACCACACTGTTGTACCGCAAGTGGACTTCCTTTCAAAAATAAGACGTAAAAAAAAAGAAGTGGAGGGTTTATACTCACCATAGTGGTCTCATTGCCAATAGGCATTGGTGAAGAAATGTTGTAGATTATGCTTTTCCCTTTCCCCTCCTAAAATTATTCAAATCCCAACTGTATTTTTTCGTAGAAAGAGTTTTTATCTATTTTATTTGCATATGATGATAAGAGGAGAGGCATGTTCTTCCTTCAATTTCGTAACTTTTGCAAAGTCATTTAAATGATTAGAAACTTGGTTCTTCCATTTATTCATCAGAGCAAGAGGAAGGTGAAGAGGAGGAAGATGAAGGGGAACATGATCCTAATGACCCAGATGATGATGACGCTATCTTGGAAGAGGATGAAGATGAGGTGGATGGAAGTGGAAATGAAAGTGGCTCAGAAGGATCCGAGTATGATAAACATGGGAAACCAGAGGCTGAGCCCAAGTTCATTTGTCAAGAATGTCAACAGAACGCCGCTCATAATCAGAGGGATAATCTTATGACTAAATGGCTTAAAAACAACTTTGATCCCAGGTAGGAATCTATATACGAATAGTTGTTGAAGTTGAATAGAATTTTTACTTGGTTGGCGGCAGAATGAAAGCACTTTCGCTAAAGTAACTTTCTCAGTCACATTTAAATGACGTCATGTTGGAAGCGAAAAACAGTATTAATATTACAGTTCAATCCACTCACGATCACCATAATATTAACTTTTACCCAGCTGTGTCAACTATATTAATATGACAAAGGATTGAACTTTATTTACTTTAGGAGTTTGAAACTTTGTAACATGCATTCGTAAATCATTCCAATCCAACGCTTCAAAATTCAAACTTTCTTAGAATATAGTCAAATTTACAATTACAACTCCAAAATGAGTTAAGCCCACATGCAACATTAATAACGTTTGGGAAAGTACGCAAAACTGTCACCCGGATGGAAAGAAAACATGGAAAGTATGAAATATATAATTGCATTGGAAAGTAAAAGCAAACACACAGGCTTGAAATATGGCATGTTTAAATGATGGCGTGACTTTCACAATTGAAAAACTACTCTGCTTTTGACTAATGATACAACTAATGCAAAGTTCACGCTTGATTTAAATACATAATTCAGCAGTGAAGCGTATGAAAGCGTTTTATACCCTGTCGAAGCTTATATTATGCACACTGAGTAAATATTGATATCTCCATCGTCATCATAATCATTTGTTATTATGTTTTGACAACTTGCGTAGACGAGATGCGTTGCCGGATATCGTGTGTCGCCGAACCGTGCTAACCTACATCATGACTCAGAAGCAGCCGTTCATTCTGAATGCAAAAAAGATATCCTTCATCTCTCACTCTGATCCTGATAGAAAGGAGCACACAGTGATTCACGTGGAGTTTGATTATCTTCCTTCGCCAGACTGTGAGCCTCATCCTCCTGGAGGAAGATCCCGGACTGCGAGTCGTGCTTCCAGTGAGCTCAATCAATCTCTATTCCTTTCACTTGATAAATTACCTCCTTCGGTGTAACCAACTTTGAGTTTTTAGTGTATCGCATCATGCTCCCGTCCTTAAAATAGAACACGACATCTTGATCTCATCAAGCCCAAGTCAATATTAGTTCAAGGCTTTACATTGTATACATACTCGCTGCTTTAGTTATTTATTTTCCCACTTTCACTTTCCAAACAAGCAACTCCCTTCCAATGAGATGAAATTGCCAACTTTTCGTTTACAATAATGGCATTTGTTTACGTACTTTTTTGGATGGATGTTGTTTAAGAATTAGCCTTTAACAAAATATGATTTGTTTGTTTAGGGATGTACATTTAGCTCATAATACATTCATTTTCATTATACAAACATGAGTGTAGGAAGTGTTCCAGGGTTTTTCAGCTTTGCGTAGGTTGAAGGGAAAGCTCTCCAACTTTTCCTGTATTTGCTCATTACAGAGACTCCGGATGAAATGCCAACCTCAGAAAAGAACTTTGATGCAGAGTCGTACTACGAGAAACCCAACCTGATTGGCTATTTTGCTGGAAAATTATGTTGCCGAGTGCCGACCATTCCTGCAGAAAATAGGTCTATTCGAATTCTCTTAAGTGCCATTGTTGATGGGCTATGGAATAAGAAGAATGATCCTGAGCTGTATCGAACGACTGATCTGGCAGAAGTTAAGAGTACAATGGATACCACAGTTGTGTCCGATCCAGCCAAAGGAGGCAGTCCACATTTCTTTAAGCAGTAAGCCCCAAGCTAGCATTATTATGTAGTATTGAAATGATAGTGTGTACTTGCAGGGATGCACCATGCATTTATTGGTTCTTGTGATCCGTCGCTTCGATGCTTTTCTGTAATAAAAGCTTTCCACGAATGATAATACTCTGGGGAAACAAGTTTAGACATACATAGTTTCATCTTTTGATGCACATGATGATGTAAACATGTTCATTCTGAAGAGAAAAGTAATGCTGTTGAAATGTACATGTAGCAAATAAGTCTACTACTGAGTGAACGTGTATGTTTGATTTCTTATAGAATTAGAATGGGACACGCTTGGGCACAGTGCCACCTCGTTGGAATTTCTAGGATGATGGTGGGAGTACATACGTTAGTTCCTGGAAACTTTATGGAAGAGGAGGATGAACCAGCATACGGACTAACAAGCAGACCACGAAGAATACTTCAAGAGCTTTGGTTGTACGATGTAGAGAAAATGCCCACTGCAGTGAAAATATCTTCAGAAGAGGATGGATTTCGGGTAGTTAACCTTAATGGCTTTTCTATGGTAGCTCTGCAACTTTCATGAGCTTGGAATATTTGTGTTACGTGTATATTTGTGCTTGTCTATCTATTTACTTTTTGATATCACCAGTAGTGCAATATGATATTATTGATAAAATACGTGCCTCTTAGGCTACTTTCTCTGCTGAGCGATTTAATATTTCAGTCGAGATAACTAATGTACAAATGTTCATGTTGTGGTTGGTGACTCCTCTAGGCATGGTCCCCTAACGAGCTCAAATGGAAGTTGTATGCTGCGCTCCAACAGATTCGAGTACATTGTCGGAACGCTGAGGAAGGGGTGACCCATAGATTCCTTCACTATTTTAACGAAGATTTCTTGGTCCCTATGACCTTAGAAGAGCTTCAACAAGAATGGAAAGCCATACACGAGGCGAACAGAACACTAGTGTTTCGAAATGTTCACATTCCACAGACATCACCAGATGTGATAGAGCTTTCACTGGAGGAAGTGGAGCAGGAGCATGCTGAAAAGCAGGTGGATCTCATTATTAACTCATTCCTTGGCCTTGGTATTCCAGTGGAAACTCTGAAAGTAGTAAGAATTATGGGGATCCGTAAAGAGCTCGAAGTCATCTTCCCATATGAGTCTCTGGCAAGACGAGTTTACAGCACATTTCGCCTTTTCCTTCTTCGCAATCGCTTCCTTCCTCAAGGATTTGAGAGAATTCGGGTTGATATCAAAAGAACAAAAAGACTGGAGCTGGAGAGAATGAGACGGAAAGGAGCACAAAATTTCTACAGCTACATTCCACCAACTGCTCCCACCTACAATGTGTCAAATAATGTTCGTGATGATAGGTACTGCCAACATCAATGTCAACAACAGTATGGTCAGAACTATCCCTACCAAAGAAGTGCTCAACCAAGTCCGTTCCCTCCACCTGGCACATCCCGATCAGCTACAACTGGGCGACATCACCATCATCACCATCACCACCACGGTAGACAAGTTGGACCTGCCACTACGGCAGGGCCGCCGTCTGGACTTTATGGGCGCAGTGGACCGAGGAGAGCAGGTGATGACGAGGATCCATGGAGGCTCACAAGAACCATGTGGCGATGATAATTGCTGATTTTAGTTTAAACAGTGATTCATTTTTAATTTTAATACTGATAAAACATATTTTACCCTATGTTTATGCGAGTTTGTATCTTCAACAAGGTATGGATATTATGATAGATACTATGAATGTTACTTATTCTCTGCACCAAACAGAGCACACCGAGATTATTCATTATTAATTAGAATTGACTTTCAAATAATTAAAAAGAACTACAACCAATTCACTTTCTGTGTTAGATACGATACTTGAGTAGACAGTAATAAAAATATATTGCACGCTAGGATATATTATGCAAACAAAATACTGTAGTTCTTCATGGAATATTTCATGTTGGAAATGATAAGATGGGTATGCGCATTCCCGTCATAAGTACGAATATTTATAAAGAGTTGGTGCTATCTTTTTCTTTGTCGCAATTTGTTATATGAGCAATTGGCACATTT